>JAABLK010000072.1:0-67664 GCA_012295415.1 Phytophthora chlamydospora | reverse complement strand
TAAGCACCAGCGAAGAGCGGGCGTGAGAATTCTCAGGAGTAACGGATTGAGAAGTTTGCGACTCGAGCATTATTTTTGGACGAGTCTCCTGCCCAGGTATCCTGGATCAGATGTAAAGGGCTAGGTTTACTCAGATGCAGGTATCTGCCAGGTCTCGACCAGTTTCCTTTCAGGTTTTTATTTATGGAGGAAATAAAATACCATCCAAATATTACACAGGTATCGATAGCCGTGATACCTGGAATAGTCATGTGAACGCTTCACGAGCAAAAGTCGAAGTGACGAAAAGAATGTTTTGTCGGCCATCACAATTGCAGCTGAACCAATCGTTTCGGCCAGGTATGGCAAATATGAACACGGGTATCGTCCAGGTAAATGCCATGTATTAACCATTGCGCCCCGAACCACATATACCTTGTCGTGACCTACACTTACCAGCGGCGCTTCAACTTCAAGCTTTCGTGCAGCATCTTCCAACGTATCATGGTGATACCAGCAGACGACACGTCTGTTGGCGCATCGCTTGACACGACCTTCCAGAGGTAGAGGCATGCAAGCACACCACAGCTGTCGCTATCTCTCTGCTGAGGTCCGTCAACGTTCACCTCGCTGTAGTTGTCCGGCATTGCGGAGATGATCTCCAACGCAATGGCCTTCAGACGCTTCATGTTCTTGCTCATGCCCATGCTGTCATACAGGAGAACCGTTTTAGAGCTTCCGTCGATCACCAAGCTGACCCAGTGAACTCCACTCAAGTTGATCGGCATCAACACAAACTGTCGGGCCGAAATACCTGCACGAATCTCCAACAGTTGTTTCTCCGCGACTAGCGGTTCCTTCTTCATGTTCTTTTTCCGCGGTTGCATCTTTGGTGGTGGCATCATCACCGTCGTATTGTTCTTGTAGGTCTTCAGAAACACCATGAAAGCGTGGATTGCGTTGTCATTCAACCACGTTGACTCTCTGTAGCAGTAGAGGTCAGACCTCGCCAAGTCGAAACCGAATCCAGGTATGGCCAGGTATGGCCAGGTTTGCAAAAATTCAGTCATCGCCATGCCTACCGGAGCATGTTCACCGACAACGTCGTGCACCTCCGTATTGAGCCACGCGCACAGAGACACACCGTTGTGGCACGTCGTCTGCAGGTTGCTCAACCACTTCATGCTTTCCAACTGCTCTCTGCTGAAGCTACCGATCTTTTCAATTGCGACGACGTATCCATCACGCCCCTCGACAATATCGCCTTCACTGTCAAGCGCGATCTCCTGCTGTTCTCCACTTAGCCTATCGCGCAATTGTTGAAGCGCTTGATCAATTGTTGACGCGGGGAGCCGGTACCGAACGGTGTCTGCTACGTACTCAGGGTCCAGTCGCCAAGCTAGCGGTTTTCCTGCGGCCTTTCCAAGCACCTGAAAGGTCGCGATGAATGATCCGACCTCACTCAGGCCAGGTTGTATCTCCTTCAAGGCCGCAACCACTTCACACACGTCTCGGTCGCGGAGCAGGCCACGCAGTTTCATTCCCTTGTTGTATTCTTTGAGATCCGCCTTTGCCTTCGCTCGCTGCTGATTGCGGTTTAATCTTGGACGCCCGACTGACACCACGCTGCCATTTAACTTGATTCGAACAGGTGGAGTTTCATTCGCGACTGCAGGCTGTGCAATCGATCGCTGAGTGATTGGGATATCATCATCGATATCACCACTGCCACCCTCAGCACTGCCAGCCCCATCTGCACCACTGCAACCACCCCAGTGAGACCCACCATCAGTACCCTCACTGCCAGCGCCGCCTCTATTGCCCACATTGCTGGAGCTGCCACCTCCGCCGCTCCCGCTACCGCCCCCTCTATCTTCATCATGATTCGGGTCTTCAGCACTGAAGCCGTCCTGGGTCTGGGCTATAGCGATCTGTCCTTGCCGAAGATTATGCCACCAAGTGTCGAACTGATCCATAGCCCTGTCGAACGTTTCATCGTCAAACCGTGCTAGCTCGCCACTAATACGACCAAATGTTTGCTGAGCACGCCGAAACTTTTCTTGTTCCGATTTTGGGTTTGCAGGGACCTCGGGCTTGAAGATCTTAGCAACAAATGGTTTCGTGACTTCTGGCAGACCTTTCGTAGATAGTCGACTCTGGCCGTACCACCTACAACAACCAGAACGACAAAACGCGTATCAAACGCGACTTAGCGCCTGACAGACCATACGAAATGGTAAATACCTGTGAGATACCTGGAGAAACATGGACATACCTGAACGCGATTGCAGCAAATGGAATGACAAACGGACTCCCGCTTCTCTGCTTGAACACCATTGCGTGTCGACACGGAAGCTTCATGGTGAGTGCAAACTCGCAGTCACATTCCCAACTGTCCTTCTGCAGAATATACTCGATGTCACCCGAGCGGACGGTGACTGTATCTCCGTTGTCGACGAAGACGTACGAGCTCGCAATATTCGGATCCATGGCGACATCGTACTGCGTCTTAACAGCGGCGGCCACCCACCGCGTCGTCATGCCAAGTACGACGTTCATCTCCTCCGAGAATTTTGTGTCCCGCAATGTTCCAGGCATCTGAACCTTCGCGTAGTATTCTTCTTCTTTACGCCGCTGGAACGCCAACAGTGCTTGTACGCTCGAGTGCATGGATAAATGGCCCTTCAAATGCTGCTTCAACTTGCCGAACAGACTCTCGACGCGGTTGTTGGTGTGGTTGTTGAAGTGCGGCAGATCAACGCGGTATGCCATCACCCACATGTCCTTGCACTCATCCCAGTTCTTCTCGAAATAATCCCACAGATCGGAACGGCCTCCCCGCAATGACAGACTATTGAACTCCGCCCGATGCTCCTCGTAATTCGCTTCAGTCCGAGCGTACGTCATATTTGTGATTGCGTGTTTAAGTTGGGTCAGCACGCCGGCTTCGTACACTCCAAACTTACTCGACTTTCGAATAGTTTCTTGCAGCCATTTAATCACGTGAAAATGGCAGAACAACACACGGGCCTCGGGCAGCTTCTGACGTATAACGTCTACCTCTCGCATATCCTTATCCACAATCACGATACGAACCAAGCGCCAGTGCTCGTTAGCACGCTTGAAGTGGTCTAGACACTTGGTCATATGCCAGTCAGCATTCGTCTCCAGCAACGAGTACTGGACAGGTTGCCCTTGGCCAAACTGGTCCATCGCGACCATTGATAAGAGCTGGTAATTATATCTAAGCAAGCAAAACTGGTCAATGACTGGAAACGAAGGCGTTATACCTGGATCAACATGGACTACAAAAACTCACTTGTTCGTCTTGTGGGTGCAGTCCATCTGAAGAACCTCGGGGAAACTGTCCACCATAGAACGCATGTGTCCCGTTGTGATTGAAATGACGCCTGTGTTTCCACGAGCACTTTGATGAACAGACGCCACGTTCGTTGGGGACTCCATATTGAAGTTGACTATTGTTTCGGCGACGGCATCGTCGTCTGACAATTGGGCACCTATGTACGAACAAACCAATACTTCACGAGTGAGATGAGAACGCCATACCAGACAACGACAAACGACTTACCTGAGTTCCGCAGGCGAGCAACCAAATTGTGGACGTCCTTCATTGTCACATGGTGGTCGGAGCTTTCGCGGATGTACTCGTAAATACTCGAAGCCCCTGCTTGCGCTTGCATCAGTAGCTGGACGCCCGGCACCAACGCTGACTGGGAAGATACCTGGCGAATCCCTGGGTAATGCTGATAGATACCTGACGACATCTGGTGATTGTGGACGTATCGTTCGCGCTTCACAGTGATCTCCCACGAACCATCTTCCTTCTGCGTCACTTGAGCTAGCATCTGGAAGGGACACTCCGTCCGACGAAGGTTGTGCATGGTGCGCTTGCCCGAGGACCTTTCGCGTGCAGGCCAACCGTGAGTACAGATGAACTTGCGCTGATACGGCTCCATACTCGTGGGTATGAGTGGGATCTCGTCATCTGGCACCCCTTGGTACTGGATTTGTTTTCTGAGCGTAGCATTGCGTCTCGCGACGTTAATCACCTCCTTCACCACCAGCACTTGGTGCGTCTCTGACATGTACTGCTTCATACCCTGATCGAACTCAGCCCAGGTGTTGTGCTCTTGTTTAAACGGCGGGACAGGTACCAACAGGTCTTCATCCACTTCTTCAACGGAGCGCTTTTTCCGCCGGCGTGAAGACGATCCTCGATCTTCAGTCTTTTTCTCCTCCGCGTCCTCCTCCTCCTCTGCGTCCTCCTCCTCCTCCGCGTCTTCCTCCTCCTCCGCGTCCTCCTCCTCCTCCGCGTCTTCCTCCTCCTCCTCCGCCGAATCCTCCGTGGCGTGGGTGTTGGCTTCCTTGCTCACGGCATGCGGACCAAACAGCATAGCGCTGGCTTGTTCACGCTCCTCTCTCGCGCGTTGCAGAGCGGCGGCTCTCTCAGACCGAGTGCAAGCCTTCTGGAAGGTCGCAAGGCGAGTCTTCTCCTCCGCCGCGGATTCGTCCTTCCTCCCCCCTTCTTCGGCGTCTGCTTCGGCAGCAGATGCAGCCAAGCGCGCCTCCTCCTCTAGGCGAGCCTCCTCCGCCATCTGCTGCTTGATATGAGCCGTCTTGTGGGTGCGCGCCATAACCGTGGCGTCCACTTCCGGCGTCACCGCGCCCGCCAACTGTGTGGGAGCTGCCGCGTGGCCCCGGATGAGTGGCTGGGAGAGGAAAGAAAACTAAAATTTCTGAAAAGAAACGGTAAACTAAAAACCTGCTCAATACCTGTTGTCATAACTGGGCGATACCTGCTGCAAAAAAACTGGACGCGAGCCGTGCTCTTTGCTTTAACTTGAAATTGCCTACTTGAAGTCTGCGAAGCCGTCGGATGCAGACGAAGGAGCAGCACTGAAGTCCCCAAACGCCTCGAAGCCGCTGTCTCCACTGGATTCCTTTGTTGTTGCAGGTTTGGTATCGTCCGTTGACGTTGTGGCTGCATTAAAGTCGCCGAACGCTTCGAATCCACTGCCGTCGCTCGACTCCTTGGGTTTGGCGCTGTCTGTCGACGCTGGAGCAGCGTTGAAGTCGCCGAAGGCCTCGAAGCTGCCGCTGTCCGCAGCTGCAGGCGAGAACGGCGAGCTGATCGGTACCTCGGCTGACTTGGCTGTCTCAACGGAGCTTTCCGTGGTGGTTGGAGCGGCGTTGAAGTCGCCGAACGCTTCAAAGCTGCTGCTGTCAGCCGCGACTGGCGAGAACGGCGAGCTTCCACTGGCACTTGCCGTCTTCAACGGCTCCGACGGCGTTGCGCTGTCCGTCGAGGCGGCATTGAAAGTTCCGAACGCCTCGAAGCCCGAGTCAGTGGCAACAGGTGAGAACGGTGAGCTGCCGGAAGCCTCCGCCGGCTTCTCAGACGCAGAACTGGCGTCGGCTGAAGTCGAAGCTGCATTGAAGTCGCCAAAGCCGTTAACGTCACTGCTCTCCGCGGTCACGGGCGAGAACGGTGAGTGTCCAGTTCCAGACGCTGACGTAGCGCTGTCCGTTGACGCAGGAGGGGCGCTGAAGTCGCTGAAGGCGCCGAAATCACTGGTTGCAGCTGCAGCAGCAGGAGAAGGCAACAAGCTGCCAGACGTCTCTTGCTTCGCTGGCTCAGTGGAGGCTGGGGCAGCCCCAAAATCACCAAACGTGTCGAATCCGTTGGTTTCGGTTGTGGCGACAGGAGAAGGCAGCAATTGCTCAGCCGGATCTTGATGAACTGCAGGTTCGGAAGACGGCACTGCACTGTCAGTAGAGACTGGAGCAGCTCCGAAATCCCCGAACGTGTCCAAACTGCTGTTGTCGGCAGCAACCGGCGAGAACGGCGAGTTTCCGCTCGATTCAGCTGCCTTGGCTGGCATCGCGGTATCATTCGAAAGTGGCGCGGGGGCAAACGCGTCAAACGATGAGCTCTCAGTCGCGGCTGGGGATGGCGATGGCGAGAAGAAAGAGGTCTCAGAAGCATCAGCGTTCGTCGCGGGTGAAGCTGGCGGAACGGCAACGTCAACAGCAGGACTGAAGTCACTGCTGGTGTTTCCTGCTGCAGCTGGCGGAGGAGTCGGTGAAAATAGAGAACCTCCAGGGGCATCAATGGCAGCAGCCGGCGACGCTGATGGGGCGGCGCCGAAGTCACCGAAGGCGCTGCTATCATTCGCTGCTGGTGACGGAGACGGAGAAAACGGCGAGAAAGGAGACTCCGTTGGAACCTCAACTGTTGCTGCCGGCGACGATGAAGGAGCTGCGGAGCCAAACCCGTCGAATCCAGAGCTGTCATTCGCAGCGGCAGGCGACGGAGTAGGACTGAACGGTGACTTATCTGGGGCGTTGCTCACGTCAGCTAGTGGGGAAGGTGCTGCACCAGTGGAGGGTGGGGCGGCGAAGTCTCCAAACGCGTTCAAACTGTCGTTTGCAGTCGCACTCTGCGATGGGGAGGGAGTCGGCGAAAATGGAGAGCCTGACGGAGCTGCGGCTGCCGGCGAGGGCGTAACACTCGGAATCGAATGCGGCGCTGAGTCGAAGTTGCTAAACGCGTTGAATCCACTGCTGTCGGTCGCGTCCGGAGAAAACGCCGAGATGGAAGGAGCACTGGGAGCTGCCACTGGAGATGGCAAGCCGTTTGATCCATCAAGAGAGAGTGGGGTGGCGACGAAAGCATTGACAGCTCCAACGGAGCCGTGGCTTGACAGCGGTGGCGACGCAGCGTCGATCATTGGTGATCGTGATTCTAGCGACAGCTTCTGCTGCAGCTTCGCGCTCAGTACGGCCTCCTCCAGCTCCCCTTCATGCTTCGAGATGTCGCATTGCAGCTGATGAATCAACTGCTTCTGATTCTCGACAAGGGCACGAAGACTCCTCTCGACAACGTGCCTAGTTTGCTCTTCTTCTCCAGAACTAGCCGACGCAGCCGAGGCAGTAGCGGACGAGACACGCAGGTCCTCGCGTTTCATTACCAGAGTCACCAGCTCGTGACGCAGCTCGTCCAGATCGCGCAGCTTCTCCGAAATCATCTCGATCGCAGTTTGCTTGCGCTCCACGCCGGCGAGGACGTGAACGACCTCCTCGTTCCGCTGGTCTAGCTGGTCAACCACCTTCTTCTCCTCTTCATCACTCATGAATGGTTTCTCAGGAGCAGCAAACTGCGATGAGGGAGCGCCAAAGCTTCCAGCACCAAACCCAGTGTACCCCTGCGGAGGGGCCGAGAAACCTGCGCTTTCAGGTTGTTTCACCTGAATTCGATCATTGCTGCCGAAGTTACGAGGAGGGAGCTGCTGGGAGGTTTGCGGTGGCAGCGGGGCCATGCCACTAAAGCTGGACATCGAGTTCATGGACGACGCCGAGTTCGTGCGCTCCCTGCCTGCGCCGCTAGTCACGCTAGGCGCGCGTGGCGGTGCTGAAAACCCGCTGAAATCTTGTTGTGCTGTCGGTGCTGAAAACCCTCTGTGAAAACTTTCAGTTGGCGTGGGAACCGAAGGCTCGCCAAAGCCTCCTGCGTGGCTGTTGGTTGTACTCGTGTCGGCATGATTAAAGGAGTTCACTCGCGATGAACGCGGCGTTGAGGATGTCAAACTTGGCAGCGGTGCATCCTCGATAGAAGAGAGAGAGTCGAACGCGGACATGCCTTCAGGCTTCGGAGCCGGTGCACTTTCTTGCTGAGGCGGTGCGAATCCGCTCTGAGACGGAGGTCCTGACGTCTGAGAACCGAAACCATCATGCGCAGGTGTAGCATGAACAGCCCCGCCTGCACCAAACGCTGTCTCTCCAAGCTCCCGCGGCAGAGTCGGTGGCATCGGCAACCCTCGCTTGCTTATGCACACGATCAAATGCATCGCCACGTAGAACTCCTGGACGCTAAGCTTGCTATCCTGCGTCACATCAGCCATCGTCCAAACATCTCGCAGCACCTGACAAGTCAACGTCGCCATTAGAGCCACCAAAAACAAATTAACGCCGTCCAGATTTCCACGTACATTGCGATCGAGGCCGGACATCTGAAAGAGCGCCACCGCTTCAGGGCCCATCAGAAATCCGTCGTGATCATTGTCGTACTGCTGAAACACGATGTCATACTTGGCTTTTTCGTCTGCAGTAAGAGCGTACGCAGCTTCAGTACTCGACGACTGCGGCTGATGCACCGAACCGAAAGCCTGCTGTTGAGGGACGTGGGTCTGCGGCTGAGCCTGAGGCTGCGGCTGAGCAGGAGGGTGCATCCCCTGAGGAGGAGGCACCCCTTCCAGCACGGGGAGTGGGTACTGCATGGCCGCCAACTGGAAGAACCTCTGAACCGACACCTGCTCTCCCCGCTGGGCCATTCCGATGAGCCTCATCGCCACGTAGAACTCGTTACGTGAGAGCTCACTCCTCCGCTGAACGTCAGCAATACTCCACACCTACTTGCACCACAAACGGCACCAATTTATCAGTCCCATTCCACCCAAGTAGATCTTTCGAATCTCTCAATCTACCTCTCGGAGGATGGCCTTGTCCAGATGAGACCGCGTGAAGAACGCAACCGCCTGCTGACCACCAATGGCATTGCGACGCTGCTCGTCCACGAGGGAGAAGAGCACGTCGTAGTACTGCTGCTCGGCCGGAGAGGGCGGCACCCACAAGTGCAGCGGGACGTTCACGCTCATATTCACGCCGCTCTGAGTGGCGTAGGCGCCTGCGTTCCCATAGAACTGCTGCTGCTGCTGGGGGTTGTGCGTGGCGTAGTGCTGGGGGTTCATCGAGAGGGTCAAGAGGGGGGAAGGCGAGCACAGGCACGTTATGCTATGATACCAACGACCCTGCGATAGCTCGGAAACGTACTTTCGTACTTAGTCGGACTAAGATCAATTGTTTCAGGCAAGTTGAAGCAGTTCCTATGCCTACGCCTAGCTATCTGCTGCCCTAATGTTGACTATCTCCTAGCTGTGGCTAGTGATTTTGGAAAACTACTTTTTGGCTTTCTTGGTGGCAGCACCGGCACCGCGAGGTCTGCCTCTTTTGCCGGCGGTGGGGCGGACGACCGGAGGAGGCAGCGTCACTAAATAAATCGGCGAAGTAGTGTTGGTCAAAGTGCAGAGGCTCAAAGCAGCTCAAAGAATCAGACGTACCGTCGGTGAACTCGATGGCAAAGACCTGGTTGTAGCCCACTGCCAGCTTCTGAATGACTGGAAGCTCAAGCACCTTCGTGGGCGTGGCCAGTGGACCGGTTTGCGACTCGCCCAGACCCAGCTGACCCAGCTGGCCGCGACCCCAAGCATACACGTCGCCCGAGGTAGTAAGGGCCATGGAAAAGTCGTCGCCGCAGCCGATCTGCTTGAGGGGCTTGTCGGACCCGAACGTGGCGACGTGCACCGGATCAACGACGCAGTTCTCCTCCGAGGTTGCGCCGTGTTCGACGCCTAGCTGGCCGTGCTCGTTGTCACCCATGGCAAACAGACGCCCATCCTGCAGCAGCACCAGTGTGTGCTGACCACCGCACGCAACGAACTTAACGACGTCGTTCTTGAAAGCCTGAAGAGTTAAGCAGCAAGACGGTGTTAGCACATGGGCAGCAGCCGGAAGCACCAGCATCAAAGGCCACCAACCTGGACAAAACGGGGGCGAGGAACGCGGAATTGCGAGCGGAAGAACTTCGACTGTCCCGGAATCGGCGCCGGCTTCTGGTGGCCGATCTGACCTGCGATTTCAGATGCATAACGGTTAGATAAGCACGCGTCCGCCACAATGGTAGCCCCATTCACCACACCACGTACCGCGCTCGCCATAGCCCCAGGTCCAAAGACCCTTCGTTCTGAATTAACATGCAGCCACGCCAAAGAATTGTTAGTCTTAACTGTCTCAAGACTGGGGCGGGTCTACTGAGATGGCACACTTACCCAGTAACGACAGCGGCAGCGTGAGATCTACCAGCAGCCAGCTGGGTAATGTCGCGACCAAGCAAGAACTCGGCAGGTTCTTCAATGTCCTGGTTCTCAGCCTGCACCACACAGAGCAAGCAAGGATCAATCATCACGTATTCTGTATCACGAGGGTCAGCCAAATGCATCTTTGACGTACACTGGTGATGTCCGGGGCATCCTTGTTTAGTAGCTGAGGAACCCATTGGTTCTTGTAGGATGCATCTCCCAATTGCGCCTGAGTGTTGGAGCCCATGCTCATGAAAACGCCTGGTTGCTGCGTGTTAAACTGGTCGTCGTCCCCGTTGAACTTCGTTGTCATGATCACGAAGTCTCCGCCGCAAGCGGCTACGCAGAAAGGACCAAACATGCAATTCGTACATCGGTCGGAGTCAAGAGTCAGTCTCAACCACCTCACGGCAAAGTTGCAACAGAAAGCATACCGAGATTGACAGGCACTTCGAGTTCCCTCAAGGCTGAAATCTTCTTAGGGACTTTCTTATTCTTGTTCTCTTGGTGGCCTAGTTGTCCGAGCTCGCCGTTGCCCCACGTGTAGGCATGCCCCTCGGTCGTGATCACCATACCAAAGTTGGCGCCCGCGTGGATCTGAGAGAACCTGCAGCAGTCGCACATAACCAGAGGATCAGCAGTTGGCCATCATCAACCTCCATCTCAAGTATCCACGTCTTCTTGCCTTCCTTCGCCCATGGATCGCTTGTCTTCCGTCATGGAATCCATCTGCATATAAACATGCGCGTTAGCAATTCCAAGAAGATCTTCGCCAAGCCAGCGTGCTTGGCTGCTGCGGAGGAGCAACGCACCAAGCGGAAGTGCACGAGCTTCTCGTGCATGATGTCCTGGTGTCCCATCTGGCCATTGAGCCCCGTGCCAACCGAGTACAAATTCGCGTCGTTGCAGAGCACAAAAGTGCAGGTCTCGCAGCTCGCGATGTCCAGCACGCCGATACCGTCCAGCTCGTGCACTTTCGTAGGCTTCCAGACCACCTTGGCCTCCGTATCCGGCAGTCCAAGCTGCCACAAACCACGACAACCGTCCAAAACACCAAGTCAATTCCAATGGCCTTACAACGGCAATTAATCAGCAACAATGCAGCCATTTAGCGGCTGCAACACCGGAACTGAAGCTCACCTGTCCATCCTCGTTGTCCCCCCACACGAAAACGGAGGACACGGGCGTCTTCCCCTCCTCTAAGCATCCCACAGAGCAGACAGCAACGCGCAAGCGTTAGCGAGCCATACCGAGACTTGAGACGGTACTGCACACCGGAACGCACCGAGCTTGGGCACGCGGCCGGCGCAGAACTTGCAGAACCAGTCGCCCTCGGGCACCGCCGGCTTGCGCGCGAAATTGTTGCGCGGTTTGGTGTTGCAGCAAGTGCATCCCTGCACGCATGCAGTGTGGAAGGGACGGTCGCATCCGTCGCAGAGCACCAGGAACTCCTCGTCGTCTTCCTTGCCACACACGCGGCACGCGTCCTCGCTCAGCTTCATCGGCGCCATCCTGCAAGTAACTGGAGTCTGTTCGCTTTCGATTCTAAAGTGTGGAGTCGGTTACGAACCGAGCCAGCATCGTTAGTGTGGGCCACATGACGTTGTTGCATAGACGGACCGACAGTTGAAGTGGAAAGTTGCCTTTTTGGAGAGGAAGATCTCGTGTTGTTACTTCACAACGTGGACGAGAACGCAGGGGAATAAAGGCCATGCAGCGTGGACAAGAGCGCTGGTTCATCAATCGGTCGGTCTTCGGGGCGCGTCTTGTCCAACAGGGAGCCGCGTAGCAAGCAGCCAGCGTTGGTTGGGTTCCAGGTTCGTTCAGCGAGCGCGCAGGACCGCGATCATGTGCTCCGCCTTGTAGCCAAGCTGCCGCGCGGCCTGGCCGGGAGGCAGTACGAAGATCTTGAAGCCCTGCGGCTCCATCTCCGTGGCTGCACCGGCACGCGCGTGGCCGCCGCGCCCCTGAATAAGGTAGTCCATGAAGTCTTGATAGCCGGCCGCGTCGGCAATCGACTCCGGCTTGAGCTCATACACCACCCTTCGCACGTTCGGCCGCTCGAGCTGAAGGAACTCGGGCGACTTGCTCAAGTGAGGCAGCTGCCGCACATCCAGATAAAGCGGTCTGTACAACAAGAAATGATCAGCGTTAGACTACCAACAGCACAAAGCTCGACGAGTGCTTTCCAAACGTACAGCTGACGATTCAAGCCAACCGACATCGACGTAGCTCGGCAACGACACTTGGTCTTGCCGCTGCGCTTCAATTCGAAGTTCCATTCACTCGGAGTCTACACAAGCTCAGCACAAGCCGGTCAGACAAACAGCAACACACACACACAAATGGCGCAGAAACTTACGTCAAACGGACGAGGCTCCATCATGCGAGGACTGTCAGGCTGAGGCCCATTAAACGGACGTCTCATCATGTCTGGTGGCGGGCCACCGCGCTCCCAACTGCGGTCTCGCTTGCGCATCATATCCGCCGAAGGCGGCCGATTCGGGCTGCGGCTCCGGCCTCGCGGAGGAAACATGTTCGGCGGACCATCGCGTCCGGGCGAAGGACCACGACCGTTCATCGGCGGTGGACCGCGGTCATCAAACCGAGGAGCAAAGCCGCCACCTCGCATCGGACTCGAAGGGCGCCCCATCGGTGGTGGGCCTCCCCTCCTGTCATCGAAAGGTGGCGGCGGGCCGCCAGGACCACGACCGCCAAAGTCACCGCGGGGTGGGCTCCTTGGTCCACGCCCGCCAAAGCCATTACGCGGCGGGCTTCTTGGTCCAGCAGATCCCGGTCGGCCATCAGGCGGTCCAAAGCCGTTGCCGTTGCGTGGAGGACTGCGCGGGGGTCCGCGAGGCGGGCTGCGAGATGGACCGCCAGGGCCACGGCCGCCCATCATGCCACCTCGCGGGCTACCCCGTCCAGGGCCCTGGCCGTCACGAAAATCTCTTGGCGGGCCACGTCCCGGGTCCATGGGCGGCCCTCGCCGGAAGTCATCGCGCGGAGGAGAGCGGCCACGATTGTCACCACCGTTAAAGCCATCGCGTCGGGGACTACCGGGGCCACGGCCACCAAAACCACGTCGAGGGCTACCGGGGCCGCGACCACCGAAACCACCTCGCGGAGGACTGCCCGGACGCCCGTTAAAACCATTTCGCGGCGGACTGTTAGGCCTTCCGTTAAAGCCTCCTCGTGAATCTCCTGGCGGTCCGTTAAAATTTCCATTGTCTCTCGGACCATCGAATCGTCCAGGCGGTCCATCAAAGCGCCCAGGCAGACCATTTCCAGGTGGTCCAGCAAAACGTCCAGGCGGTCCATCAAAGCGCCCAGGAGAACCATTTCTAGGCGGGCCATCAAAACGTCCAGGTGGGCCATCAAAACGCCCCGGTGGGCCATTTCCACGAGGCGGAGATCTCGGTCGGCCGTTCATATCACCTGGGCCATTGCGTCCGCGACTTCTGCTTCGACTCCGACTCCGACCTTGTGGAGGAGGTCCTCCAGGTCCTTCCATTCTTGGCGACGTCATATCACGCCCGTTATCCGTCATCCTGACCGGCGCACCCAGACGCATCGCTGTATACTGGTCATTCAATGACGAGTGGGACGGCGACGGCGGGTTCGACAAAGCAGGAGCACGAGCGCGTTCAAACGCAGCAGCAGAAGGCGACAGCGGAGCAGGTTTAGCAGGAACAGGAGCAGGAGCAGCAGCGTCATCAGCAGGAGCAGGCGTGTCCACGGCAGGAGCATCAGCAGAAGCACAAGAAGTGCCAACAGCCGTTAGTTGGGTGTCACCTCCAGCAGCAGGGGCAGAAGCAGACGCCTTGGGCTTCGGTGTGTCCGCCACCGCCTGCAGAGGCTCGGGCTGTGCCTGGGGCTCCCCCTCGGGCTCTCTCTTGCCGTCAGCTGGGGCCGCAGACACTCCGAAGCCTGAGGGTCCGTTGGCACATGCAGCGTCATTCTCGTCGGTACTAACCACTTCTCCAGCTTCCAGTTCTTGCTTGTCTGCAATGCACAACACGTCGTACATCGAATGCAACGTAAAATTATACATAACTGTTAGTAAGACTATTTTTCCTTAAAAAACGCCCCAATGATGTGTCATTACCCGTCGAATTGGAGATCTCCACAGGCGTCTTGCCTACCGGTCCGTCCTCGTTGTTCAGCGAATTGGCCTTGATGTTCAGATACTTCTCGTAGATGGCGGCGCCCGATCCGCGCCGTGTCTTGGGCGGGGTCGCCACCACGGCACTTGCGTCGCCGCCCTCCATTCTTCCCGTTCAGCTTTTCGAAAACACAAGGATCCTGTTGATGGGCAGTGTGCGCCACACCATAATATGTTGACCACATGGTGCGTTGCATAGAGGATGCAGACAGCTTTTGACTTGGCATTTGTATGGCCTGATACGCACCCCTGCGAATGCAGATTCCTTCAAGCTGCGGCCTATTTTTAGAGGGAAGCCGAAAAGTGCACGCTGGACACTCGCCTTCCTGCGCCGCCTTCTTCTCTCGCGTGAGAGCAGACTCCGCTATCAGCACACGACGAGCAAGAAGCCTCTGTAGTCCACCCCTCTCCATCTTCTCCCCGTGCTTAGAAACAGCCAGAACGAACCATGTCGAGGGACTAGTGCGTTACATTCGTCTTCTACTTCGCGGCTCTTCTACACTGGGAACTTTTCTAGTTAACCCACAAAACCATTTCTCTAACGACGGTGATGGTATTTACTCGGCGCAGCGACCACTTATTCAAGCTCGTGCTGATCGGCGACTCGGGCGTGGGCAAGTCTTGCCTACTGCTGCGCTTCGCGGTGCGTTGCTCTATCCGTTCGGAGAAGATCTGCTTGGGGGGGCTGACTGGGTGTCTTGCTATTGATGTGGTATTGCAGGATGATGCTTTCACAGAGAGCTACATCACCACTATCGGAGTGGACTTTGTACGTGCCTTGGAGCTGAGAGGACCCGTTGTTGTTGGTCAAAAAATGCTGAGCTGGTGTGATGTCTGCAGAGGTTTCGCACTGTGAAAATCGACAACAAGACTGTCAAGCTCCAGATCGTGAGTGGCCCCAGTGCAGTGCTTGCTCGTGAACTTGAGAGCTAACGACAGGCTTTGAATGCAGTGGGATACTGCTGGGCAGGAGCGCTTCCGCACGATCACAAGTGCTTATTACCGAGGTGCAGACGGCATTATCATGGTCTACGATGTCACCAGCCAGGTTCGTACACCAAAAATGGTCATTATGAATAGGATGGCATTAGTGTGACGTTTGTGTCTGGATGTTGCTGCTTTTGCTGGCCATGTAGGAATCGTTCGATCATGTAAACGACTGGCTGAACGAAGTGAACCGATACGCGAGCGAAGGCACGTGTAAGCTGCTGGTGGGCAATAAGAGCGACATCAGCGACAACAAGGCGGTGTCCTACGAGACCGCCAAGGCCTTCGCAGACAGCTTGTCGATCCCGTTCCTAGAAACGAGCGCCAAGAACGCGCAGAACGTGGAGGAGGCCTTCCTCACCATGGCCTCGGAGCTGATTACTATTCGTGAAATGGTTGGTGACTCGAGCCGGCCCACAGGCACCAAGGTGAGCCCACCACTTTCGTTCCAGCGCGAACTCCCTATGATTTGCTTGCGTTTGGTGAGATTTCTCTGACGTATTTTGGTTCTGGTGCTTGAAGTTGACCGAGAACACCAAGAGCAGCGGCAACTCCAACGGATGCCCTTGCAACTAGTTGAAGGCCTTCGCTGTCTTGTTTCAAGCCGCGTCAAGGCAATAGGAACACGAGCTGTGGCTTATGGAAATGCCGCAGCGCGGACAGCTTAGTGCACCGACCTAGGTGCTCCTATCTACATTCGGCGTTGCTGCGCAAGCGCAATTGCCACCAAGAAAAACAATGTTTCTAAAGAGTGCCATTCGCTTCCCTATATTTATGTTGTTATGATGAGGGAGCGGAAGTGGTTCTTCTTTTTGTAATGTAATGTTAAGCACTCAGTGGAAGCCTCGTAGCCTTGTTACTTAGTGATCGAAGTATCGGGCCAGCTTCTCGATGTTGACGGTGCTGACGTCCGAATCGCCCTCCTGCGCACGCGAAACAGCGCTGTTGATTTCGGACTCGCTGAAGAGGATCGGCTCTTTGGACATGGCGCGCTTGATGAACTTGGCGCTCACGAAACCCGGCTCCTCCTCGTGTCCCTCGACCAGAGATCTAATCATGTTGCCCTGCAGTTGGGATCGGCGCAGAGGGACCTGTCCTTGGGGGAAGGAGTGCAGTTTGTAAATGGAACGGTACTTACGCACGTAAGACTGGAAGTCAATGTCCATCTCGTTGAGCTGGCCGTTCTTGAGGTCGTACACGAGTCCGTGGATGCGCGGGAAGCCGTACTTGACCTGGCTGCGCTGCACCAGGCCGATCTTGAACACGTTGATGCACTGCTCGATCGTGTTCAATTCCACGGTGCGGCGCATGCGCTGCTCATGGTCGTCGATCTCCTGCAGCTCGTCGTTGTGGAGCCGAACCACTGCAAAGAGTAGCAAGCAAACACGTCAAGCAAAAAGCATCGTTAGTTACAAGCACGCGCAGCACCACCGGGATGAGTCGTCATGGATCTTACCGTCACGGATGTTGCGCAACCAGTTGTCCAGCAGACCCAGGTGCTTGTTCTCCACGGCCGCGTTCACGCCACCGCAACCGTAGTGGCCGCACACGATGATGTCCCTGACCTTGAGATGCTCCACAGCGTACTGCACGACGGAGAGCGAGCTGATGTCGTTGCTCACCACGAGGTTGGCCACGTTGCGGTGCACGAACATCTCACCGGGCGCGAGGCCCGTGATCTCCTCGGCGGGCACGCGCGAGTCCGAGCAGCCGATCCACAGGTACTGCGGGTGCTGGCCCTGCGACGTCTTGTCGAAGTAGTCCGGGTCTAGCAGCTTCTTGCCCTCGCGCCACTTCTTGTTGTTCTCGAAGAGGCGTTCGAGCGACGTGGGCAGCGCCATGGTGGATGCGCGAGCCAGCTGGAGCGGCATGGCCGACGCCACGCGGGGCATTAGCAGCGAGGAAGAGCTCTTGAGCGTGCGGAGGAACATCGTGGAGGCAGGTCTGGAGTCGCTTGCGCTGGAGCCGGCGAAGTTCAAAGTGGCGTGCTGGCCACAGCATCGGCATCGGCGCGGAGCCGACACGATGACGCGGTGTGGTGGTGCGCAGAAAGATACTGCGTGTTTGCCTGCCTGGCAGAACGGATAACTATGTGTTGTGTGCGTATATCGGTTGTTACAAATATCATCGCATATCATTTATGCTGGTATTCAATTTACACAAAGGAGCGTATTTACAGGACATCATATATAGAAGGTCCAGCTGCTGGAATGCGACGTCATCACCTTTTTCGACCAATCCATGCCTCGCTTACTCATTTTCAGCGAATCGCAATGCGCTTGAAAAATGGTGTGGCGCACAAATCGGGATGGGAAACGCTTCATTGACCAATCACAGCGCAGGAAGGATGTTAAACGCGGCGCATGGTCTCAGGCTTTGTTCGGGGCTGGCCGCTCCAAGCACCAAGCTGCCACGACGATCAGCTTCGGCTGCGCTTCGGCGACGACGTCATTCTCCCGCATGCGCTTCAGCCATCGCTTGTCCCAGTTTATAACCTCCGATCGACGTCGAACGAATGCTCGCTACGGTGTTTCCAGGCCACTCACGGCCAGCGAAGCCCATGATGATCATGGGCTTCGCTGGCGCGCAGAGCAGGTCTTCAAACCTGATAAAGTGGCAACGGATGGACAGGCTGGCAGCTCCCCTGAGGCGGGAATCCTGCCGCAGGACCACATTTGCGACGTGCATGCTCGCGGTTGATGGACGGACGCGAGCCATTCGCGGTTCTTGTGGCTGTGTGCTGACTGTTCAAGAGTCCAGGCTGACCTCGAGCTGCATCGATAGCTGCTTGGTCGGCGGGGCATCCTCACGAGGCAACAGTCTTGTCCTGTCTTACATGAAAAACATGCACTTCCTCGCACCGGAATCAGGTGTGTTCCTTGCGTTGCCTCGCGGTGGCGACTAAGGCTGTTGATGCAGAAGGTAGTGACGATAATGACCTCGTGCTGTCCAACATTTGAACCGCATTCAGCTGCGCTAGTTGAGCGAACCAACTGCATTGTGGCCACAGGAACTTTATATACGGGACCACCAGCCCATTTGTCCCGTATATGGTACTACCCCATCCCTATACGTGATGGCGGCCAACTCGATACAAATATCAAGTCGATTACATGCATACTGAGTCCAAGCGCGCCCATTTTGGGCGAGATCTCGGACATCCCGTGGGAGGAGGGGTCAACTTCCCATGGGAGGGAAGTTATGGTGCAAATTGAAATAAGGGACAAACCGGCAATTGGTCCCGTAGTAACCTGCCACCTATCTTCAGTCGCAAAATGGCGAGCGACAAGAAGAAGCGGTCGCCGACGTCGGTGTCGCCTTCCGGCCGGGGCGCCGCTAGCCCGCGCGTGGCCTCCGCGCTGCTCAGCAGCTCGCTCATGTCCGTGAGCGATGGCCCTGCTGGCTCCCACGAGCCGATGGCGCCGCCCGTCAACTCGTTCGCGAGCGCCAGCACCACCAACCGGGCCCTAACTCCCCACCGCCAACTGGGCGAGCTACTGCGCTCAATCGACCCAAAGTTCTGCTTCCACCCGGCTGTGGAGGAGCTGTTGCTGGACATGGCCTCGGACTTCGTGCAGGATGTGGTGGACTTCTCGGGCAAGCTGGCCAAGCACAGGCGCTCCACGACGCTGGAGCCGCGCGACCTGCAGTTCTGCCTGGCCAAGAACCACGGCATCTCACTGGCTGGTGTGTTGCCCGCCGCGGCAGGCACCGGCTCGACTCTGCGGCCACTGGGCCAGGACTTGCTGGTGCGTGCGCGGCCAGCCAAGAATTCGCTGCACATGCACAGGATGGCGCTCAAGCGCAAGACGCTGCTGCACACCAAGACCAAGCTCAAGAACGCGCACGCCGTCAAGGCCACCGAGGGCGGCCGCAAGGTGGTGCGCAAGGCAAGTGTCGGCAAGTAGCTGCCTTGTCAAGTGCCGACTATTGTGAAGGCCTGAGATAATTGACTTTTTTTGCTGCAGCTTACCACAGGAATGACATGGTGGAGATGTAGTCTTCTTATACGAGTATATTCCGTGCTTTGTTAGCTCTGGTGGATTGTGGTCACAGGTACGCATTACACGATCTCCCCGAGACTATCGACGACATCCGTGTCAAACTCCAACCGCGGGGTCTTGGCGAGAGGCCCTGACGCGTCCTCGCTATTGACGGACATCGCGGAGGAGACAGCGGTCAAAACAACTGCAGACGTCTCGGAAGTTGCAGTGGAGGAAGTGGTACTGCTGTTGCTCCCGGCGCTGCGAGGTCGCTTCTTGTTCTTTGTGCTCCTTGTGGAAACGGCTGGGCGCAGCGACTGATCCTTATGCAGGTCCCCCGCGACCGGGATCTCGATCCGCAGGTTCCGGTGCGCCTCAGCGTACGCTGTTGCCTTGTAGATCGGGTCAAAACTGTCCAGGAGCACAGCTTCATTGCCGAAGTGCATCGACGCAGCGATGAAGTGTCGACAAGGCAAGCCGAGCTGGAACATCTGCCCACACGTACACGTTCGTAGTGCCAAGTCCATCCGGTAGGTGATTTTCGGGCGCGCGCCAGTTAACCACGCGAACGCAACTTGCTCGTCGCACCTGCGCACGGTATACGCTGCGGCAGCCTGCAGTTCCTGTCGATATATCACGTCGGCACCGGGCGTAAGCAGGGAAGGCGATTGGACTTCGACAGCCAGCAACTTGGACGCCATTTGGTTTTTCTTGAAAATGCCGTCCATGAGGAAAGCCAAGAACGTGTACATGAGGTCGAAAGGAGCTTCGTCACTGCGTTGGATGTCAGAGCCAACCACCGCTTCATTCGCACCCGTACTTGCCCAGCGGTAGAGCTTGACCGATCGGTTGTGGTAATACGCCCAGTTTTTCGGATGCACAGCCCGCAAAAAGGCGGCAGCTGCGGCATTCAATGCTTCGAGATCTCCCAGCGCCTTGAAGAAGGCTTCCTCAGTATCCTGTCGCTGTAGTTCCCACACCCTTTCTTCAAGCGGCCCAAGTGCAGGAATATTCTTATCACGCGCCATTTCCTCCAGCAGACTTCGTACGCAAAACATAATTTTCGCATGACGCGCCTCGTGCGCGAGGGCGCGCAGAAGACCGTGTTCACTGTGTGAGCAGAACACTGGATTCCCATCAAAGTGAACGCCACCACGCTTGGCCAGAGTGAGGAACCACTTTATATGGTCCATCTCACTTGTTGGCAGCAAAGCGAAGGCCAGGACTTGGTACTCAAAGCTGCCGTCACGCGTGACTAGTAGTGCCATGCAGCCCTGGTAGCTGACGGTGTCGTAGTGTAGCACGTGAATGCCGAAGATCTGCTGTTGGTCTGCCAGCACAGCCACCGATGCATTCGGCATGACGAAAGCACGGATAAAGTGACCTTGCGGATCTTTCTCGTAGTTGACGATCGAGCCTGGGTTCTTGTTGGCGAAGGATTCGATCAGGCTCGGGATAAACTTGTAGCTCTCCGTGAGATCGTCCGTGGAGGTGGCAACCACCATCCGCTGTGCACGGTACGCCATACCTCGCGGGATTTGGATCCCTGATTCAGAGTGCATCAGGAAGTTGTCGGTCAGTAGTTTGCCTGACGATTTCGAGTGGGTGACCACCGCTTGGCGGAAGAAGCGCATCTCGGCAAGCTGTCGAGCTGTGGGCTTTGGTGCACCCGTACAAGTGTCCGAGTGCTTCAAGTTCATCGCCGAAATTTTCCAGTTCTTGGATTTCCAACCCTTGACTAGCTGCACAAACCAAAGGCACTGCTCATCTGAGCACACGTATTTCTTGTTGCTTCCGCCGTTGTTACGTTTGCAGAGCTTGGAGCGTTTGCGCTGCACCACCAGCGCATAGTCACTGATTGCCTTAGTTGCCTCCTTGCCTGTACTCCAGCGCATATCGTGCGTCAATTGGTACTTGGACACATCGTCCACCAACGCCGACGCCCCCATCGTCGCATTCGTGGTCGTCAGCCCCAAAGGGTCCACTCCGTTGTCACTTTTCGATTTAGAACTTCCCGTCGCCTCCTTCCGCGCGTTAAAGTTGCAGGTCTCCAGGCATTCTTTCGAGTGCAGCAGATGCATCGACAGCACCGTGTACCGGTCCGATCCATCCTGTGGTTCGTCCAGCAACACAGTCCACCCGCAATTCGAATTGCGGTGGTTCTGGCACACCACTCGACGAGCCATGACGATCTTCCCGCGCCACGTCGTCTGCGTCGCCTTTTCAGCCATTGCTCGACGTCCCATTTGCTGTGCAATTGCTCGAATGGCTCCGATCGTGTCCTTCCAGCTGGCGAACACCATTCCGACGTACACCGACGCGCCCATGGCAGCAGCGTCGCCCCCACAAGCAGTAGCCAATACCGCTGCTGCGCTGGCATTGGCACTGACAAGAAGCTGCTCCGTCGTCAAGGACGACGCAAAGCTCAGCGGCGTGGCGGCCTCGCTGGTGGCCCTCTTGCTCTCGACGCAGTGGGTCTTGTGGTGCTCCACGTTCATGCTCGAGATCTTCCACTTCTTCTCGCCCTTACCGAACGACAGTCGCACGAACCACTTGCAGGCAGGCGCGTTCTCGCACTCCATGACGACCACGTTGGTCGACGCAGGGACATCCGAGGCGGCGGTTGATGCGGACTCCTCGTCTCCAAGCACTCCGGTGGACGAGAAGCCGAGTGTTGGGGTTGCAGATGCCTTGCTTCCTGGTTTTGGCCGCTGGATACGCACGCGGCGGCGCTGCGTTTGCTCCGCGAAGGTCTCCACCACGGCCATGGCGTCCGCGATCGTCGCATAGCGCTGCTCCTTGCGCAGCGTCGGCGCATCAAGTGTCGGCGGCATGTCAACGGGTTTCATCACAAAAGCCCACGAATATGCCGGCTTTTGAATTCAGTCGGGTGTGTGTGGTACACACAACGACTCAGACGTCTGAGTCACAATTTGAGCTGCGTCGATGTCGACGCGAGGAGGTGTCCGGGCCTGCACGTTCTGCTGCGAGACGCTGCGTGCACGGAACCAAATCGTCTACGAGGTATGACGCTGTTGATACGAAGCGCTGGCGTCAGTGTGTGCGTGATGCAAGGAGCTGAGAGGCATTGTACGGTTGGAAAAGGCTGAGCTTGTGACTTGTCTGGCCGTGCAGGATGCTCAGGTGATTGCCATGCTGGACTACAACCCGCGGGCCAAGAAGCATGTGTTGGTGATCCCGCACGAGCATATCCCGTCCGTGGACGACCTCACACCGGCGCACTACGACCTGCGTTCGTAGAAACCCAGTTACCAGGAGGTGGACAAACTCTTTGAAACTAATGACTTCTGGGTTTGGCATTTTGCAGTGGAGCACATGTTAATCACGGGGAAGGAAATCCTGGCGAAGGACGGCTTCGATACCCAGGAGAATTGCCGGTACTTAGATAGCACTGAAGTTTTGCTGTTGTTGGGGTGCTCGTGGCTAATGGGTCTGCGTCGTCGTGTTCAGGTTCGGCTTCCACCGTCGGCCATTTGCTTCAGTGCCGCACCTGCACATGCACTGCTTGGGGCTGCCATTCCTCCCAGCGTGGAACCGCTTGCGGTTCACTGAGTCCATGCTGCCGTCGTTCATCACCGCCGAGGGCGCGCTCGCCGCTCTGCGCAGCAAGCGAGATACACTAGACACCGGCCGCTCCTCCGAGAGCTGACCGGTACAGCAAAGAATAAAACGAAGTACCATTACAGCCCACGAGTCTCCTCTTCTGTCTACTGGTACGTGCCGGACTCGATGTACTTGAACTGCTGACTCTGCGTGCTCTGCGGCTTTGACTTGACCACGTACTTGTTGACGCGGATGGCCTTGAGCAGGCCGTCCGACATCTCGTTGAACGTCTCCTCCAGCCCCTCCACGGCGTCATTGTGGGCCAGCACCAGCTTCTGCAGCGCCTCTGTGTTCTTCTCACGAGGCTTGCCGTCCATGAGCTGGCGGTCCGCGTCCTCCATCTCGGGATCCTCACGCGTGCGCAGCAGCAGCGGGATGTCCGCCGGGTTGGGCGTCGCCATCCTCGGCACGCACGCGAAGTGCTGCACCAGGTCCGGGATCTCCTCGTTCATGTTCTCCAGCTGCTTGGAGATCACCATATACTGGCTCAGCAGCTCGGGCCTGGCAACAATGGAAAATTGGCACACGAGGGTCAGTCGGACGGAAGTACTACCGGTACATGCATGGGCGGCGCGAGGACGCCCATTTACCAGGTGCTCGCAGGGTTCCAGGCCAGGTTGTGCTCCAAGCGCGCCACCGTATGGCGCAAGTGGTCGGCGCGAGCGCGGATGCTGCTCAGCGCGCGGTCCACATCGCCGCCCGCTCCGGAAGACTGCATTGCCGGCGTGCTGAAACAATAAATAGTACTTTCAAAACTCACGAGAAGAGAAAATAGTATAATACCTGACCACGGTATCACTACGCTCAGTTACAGTTGAAGGCGATGGCAGACAACGGTCGCGCGCCGAAGCGGCAGAAGCTCTCGGTGGCAACGAAGGACGTGGCTGATACAGTGGAAGCTGCTTTACTTCCTTGTGCTAACGTAGAGCTCGGGTTCTACATGACGCGTCTGAAGAATGCTCCACCCGCTCACAATGGTGCGTTAGCTGTGTCAATCAAGTACAATTAATGGCGACATGTATCGACAAGTATGTCGTTCTACCTTGCAGTGAACGCCAAGGGTCTGAATGACCTGCTCGAGGGTGAATTCTCCCGCTGCCTGTTGACCAACTACATGTTCGACCTGCCGTGGCTCTTCGCTGAGTGCCCTCGGCTGAGAGAAGTGCCAGTGATTTTGGTCCATGGCGAGAGAGATCGGCAAGGGTGAGAGTGCTGCTCTACTTCTTACGATAGATTTGAGTAGAATTTGGATAATTTGTTCATGCATTGATGCCTATAGGATGATGAAGGAGTGCCGGGAGTATCCAAACGTGACTCCGGTGGCCCCGCCGCTGCCGATTCCGTACGGGACGCACCACACCAAAATGCTGGTGGCGCTGTACCTGGAGAAGGTGCGCGTGGCCATCTTCACCGCCAACTTTTTGTCGAGCGACTGGAACACCAAGACGCAGGGTGTATGGTACCAAGACTTTGGCCTGAAAGTTCTCGCTGACAGCGACGATGAAGAGGAGAAGGAAGCTGCGGTGGAAAGCTATAATGATTTTGAAGGAGATCTCATCCATTACTTGTCGTCGCTGGGAGCACAAGTCAAACTGTTCTGCGGTGAACTGACGCGGTTTGACTTCTCGAGTGCACGCGTTGCGCTGGTTCCGTCGGTGCCTGGCGTTCACAAAGGAAAAGGTAAGCCAGCAAATTCTACCAGTACTAAGAAAAATGATGCTAAGAGTTTGGGTGTTTATTGGCATGGCGTTTGGAAGACATGGACCGATATGGGCATCTCCGCGTGCGCAAGTACGTACTGCAGTTTTGACCGCAGTATGATGGTTTGAGTCTTATGTTTGTTAGGCTTTTGAAGGCGTTTAACGTACCGCGGACGGACAATCCGCTGATCTGCCAGGTAGCTGCAAACTTCTGAGTGCGAGCAAAGATTTTGTACGAAGTCACACTCACGATGTCTAAATGTTGCGATCTTGGCTCAGTTCTCAAGCATGGGATCTCTCGACGAGAAATGGCTCTTTGGCGAGTTCGCAGAGAGTTTCCTGCCCGGAAAGAAGAATATCTCGGCTACGTCCATGCCAGTTCAAGCGCTACACATCATTTGGCCGTCAGTCGAAGATGTGGTAAGTTGAGTGTTCTTCCCGTACAGCAAACAGCAACCTCGCTAACATTCATTGTGCTGGTGCTTTAGCAAAACTCGCTCGAGGGGTGGAACGCGGGGCGATCGATTCCGTGTCCGCTGAAGAATATGAAGCCATTCTTGCACAAGTATCTTCGGAAATGGACGCCTCCCGCTCATCTTCACCGGCAGAATGCCATGCCGCACATCAAGTCGTACGCTCGCTTTAACCCGAGCGACGACGGCGCAGGAGAGCTGGACTGGGCCATCTTGACCAGCTCGAACCTGAGCAAAGCGGCGTGGGGCTCGCTCCAGAAGAGCAAGACGCAGCTTATGATCCGGTCCTACGAGCTTGGCGTCATGTTCCTCCCGCAGTTACTGAAGTCTGAAGATGCCGATGCTATGCCACGGCTTGTGACGCTCGGAAGCAAAGCGGCTGGGCGCTCTGGTGATGGGGCATCTGAATGCCAACCAAAAGCGCTGCTTCCATTGCCTTACGGGTTTCCGTTGACCACCTACAATCCGAAAAAGGACGAACCGTGGGTTTGGGACCTCGTTCGAGAAAGCCCCGACATCTTCGGGCGCGCCTACATCCCTCGTTAAGGCGGTAAGAACTTGTTTTAAGGTCCAATAGTATTTGGATGAAGCTGCCTCACTTTGACTGGTTTGGCATGCTGTGCCTCTTCGGTCATTCAGTGGAGACGCTCGGATGAAACGGAATTCCTCGCGCAAGATTTCAATTTGAGCTCTGTGCGGCTGCTGGGATAGCATCGATGAAGTCGACTACGTGTGTGAGGTGAGTAGCTTCGTATGTACATGTGGACGAGCTGCTGGTTGAGCTACGCTGCTGTGTGTTTATCAGGGTGGTTCTTCCAACCGACGAGCTTGTTCGGGTCGAGTGTGCGGCGTCCATGACAGTAGCAGATCTAGTGAGGACTTTGGAAAAGCGCAGCAGTTTACGGACAAGCAATGGCATTGGAAGGAACGGAGGAGGGGTGTATGCTTCCTGTACTGGTGACAACAACTGTGAAGCCGACCCAACGACCGACACAAGTTTATTGTGGCGGTCAATAGGAGATCTACCTGCACGTGCTCAGGGAAAGCTGACGCTAGTGCGCTTGGAATCTGGTAAAGTGTGAATCATCCCCTGCGTTCATGTTTCATTGATGTGGATACTGAGAGTTTTTGGTTCTGCAGAGCTGAAGGTTGGCTCACTAGTTGCTGACGAAGTGGACGAGCTCGACATCCTCGAGTTTCAGCTATCAAATGCCAGCACTTCCGAGTGGCTTTCAGAATTCAATTGTCAACAGACCCGAGGAAAATTGCTCCCAACGTCCAGATCTTCTCTGCACAAGGTGGTGGAAGAAGTCCGACCTGTGTCGACAACGTCGCTATCTCCATTAAGCCAGAGAACGCAAAACGGGAATGTTCGAGAAGAAATAACAGCACACAACGGGGCGTCTGGGTCCCTTACTCTACTATCACGCGGTGATCACTCGGAGGTGAAATTGAAGGAGGCTCGCCAAAACTTGAGAGCGTGGCGGTCTGCCCTCAGGAGGCGAGGAGGGCGAGCCTATCCTGTCTGGCAAAGCAAACGAAGGTGTTTGCAGTTTACTCGATTCCAGGAACTTCGGCAAAGCAGCAAGATGCGGAAGAATGCGGAAAGGATTCTTCTTCAAGCAGGCATGCAGTTAATCGACCGCATGCAACTTCTACAAAAGGATGTCCGAGCGCTGGTGTTTCTTCTGCGAGATGTAATTCTTGCTAAAACTGGCTTGAGTACGGATGATCTCCTGGTTTTGGTTGGAGCTATGGTGAAGACCCTGACCCGCACGAGTCTTGGATCAAGCGACGCCCCATCGTCAGCTTCAGAGGATGCAAAGGACAACGCTGTTCGACGGTTGTCTTGGGATATTGCGGGCAAAGATGGAGGTGTCACCATTGTCCTGGAAGGATGGGTAGTTACCGCAGAGTGGGGCACGTTTTGGAGGTCCCAGCGCAAGGAATACGCTTGTCTGTGCGACAACCACATGCTCTACTTCTTCTCGAGTCGAACGCATTGTGCGGACTTCGTGTTTGAGCTGGGTCGTGAACGCGATGGCTGTATATCGGAAACAAGCAAACGTCTGCTAAAAGACAACAGTCCACTGAGCCAGATCGATCTATCGGAGACTGACTGGACTGTGAGAAAAAGCTCCGAGGATTCAGCAACACAGCATCGCAACGCCTTTGCTTTCTTCGATTCAATGGGCAAAATGAGACTGGTTCTCGATGTCAGTACTGCCACGGAAGCCATCACGTGGGCAAGATTAATTGCTGCTGAAATCAACCAGAACAAGATGTTCGCACGAATGCGTGAGTTGAACAGCTCGCATGAGGACGATGCTGAAGTCAATTCGAGCCCATTGGCGACTTGGATGGAGGTAATGGCGCAGTTATCAACAAGCCCTGGTGATCAGCAACTGCTAATACTTCCACTGCGATCGCTGTACTCCCAGATTGATCGTCTGAACGGGACAGCACGCGCAGAACGGTACAAGTCGTGGACACTAAGTCAAGCGTTGAAAGATCTGCAGCGTGATCGCGTGGAAATTAATGGTCTGCTGCTGGCTGGTGCGTCATTGGAAGCTAATATTCTCGCGTTGACTCTCGAGATCTTGAGATGCACAGAAGCTGAGAAAGAAAATGCTGCGACGAAGGCAAACTCTGGTGAAACGATCACGTCGGTGTCTGCTGTAGCAAAAGAAATGACTGCGCTGCGCTTCGCTCGCCAGGTGATTATCTGCAGCTCACGGACCCATGGGGGTGGAGATATCCTCGATACGCTCCACCTTTTGTTTGGCAACGAGAGGTTTGTCATCTGTCCTGATGCTCGATCAATGGATCCCATCAAGATCGGCATTTCCCAGAAAGCGAACGATAGCTCAAGTCTCAGTGCGCAGATCACGATGAAGATGACGTATCGTGTGATTCCTACCACCTCAATTGGGCCCGTAGACGATCAAACCTTCGCACGCAGAGCCGATGTGTCCAGGTCTAGTGGTCATGAATTTCAGGACGGAAATGATGAACAACAGCAGACGAGAGAGTTCAAGATTCTGGGAACGTACACGCAAAGACTGCATTGCCACTTTGTAGAGACCAATGACATCGAGGGGAGCGTCCAACTAGAATTCGCAGGCTGAAGCTTTCTTCAGCCTATTGGCAATTTCTTAAAGCCTTAGAGAATACGACGAGATCTTCCTGGACTTCCCAAACGGAACTACCCACCACGGATTCGATGGCTGGACCAACGACTCTGTAGGCTTCACTACATCTGCAGGGCCGAGCATTGGGGCCGCCTCAGTCGGAGTCAAAGAGCTCGACACGTTGAGCAACGCTGGCTGATCGATTGGAGCCGGGATGATGCTGACTTGGTCCATCAAAGGCGGCTCGTTGGCTCCTTCACCGCGTTTTGGCATTTCAGGCAGAGGCGCTGGCTCTACTTCGACATGTCGTAAGAATCGGTCTGCTGCGTTCACAGCGCGCAGAGCCTCGATGATCTCAGCCCTAGCTAGCTTGAATCCTGCTTCATCAAGAACGTCCGCAGACCCAAACACGTAGCGATTCCAGTTCAGCAACTTGGTTGACCATTTCTTGACCAGATCCTTGTTGGCAGCGAAGAAGACCACGTGGAAGCTCCCGCTTATCACTGGCGACGTCGAAGCCGTTATCTGGGGCGTATACAACGCAGCAGGTTCGACTCGTTTCGTGTTGGCGTCAACGTCATCGTCGCTGCTGTCTGAACTGGAGCTTGAAGTATCTTCTACGAACTGTTGTGCGGGTGGCAGACTAGCGGCTCGCGCTTTTATCTCGAAAATATTTAGTGAGAACATGGCGTTCACCTCGATACGGTGACTGGTCAATTGGAAAGCTTCCACAGGGTCATCGAGGTCGTCTGGAGACTTGTAGCCTCGCAAATACCCCTCTTCAATCACGTAGTAGAGTACGCGGGAACGGACTGGGCCGCAGGCGTCGGGCCTCTGCTTCCACACAGGACGTGTGTCTGGAAAGCAGGCTTCAACTGGTACGCGGATCAAGAAGCCTTCCATTGCGTGAAGAAGGAACTGCAACGCGCGTCTCGCTCGCCAAGCTGTGCGACAAGATCGCGGGGTCGATCAAATCCCAAATGCCGGTAAGCTTAGTCGATTCTGGGCAAGTCGGATAATGATCGAGGCCCAGCAAGTGGCAGATCGTTCGCTGCCTCGTCCTCAATGCTAAATCTAGCTAGTATCGTGAACGTTTCGTGCGTGTGTGACGGATATCACATCACTGGAGTTAGTTTGTCCTCATTTCTTTTATTTCACAGCTAATTCCTGGATTGAAATTTGCTTTCACATCTCCTGCTTCACTGAATACCCAAAGTCGCTAACAGCAAGACCTGGCCTAGGTGCTTCCGCAGGAAATACTGCAAGTGTAGCCACGTTTTGACAACACTGTCGCACGCTGGATGTCTTCGGCATCCCAACTTGCTGGACTTGCCATTCGTTACGCGCCATCTCCATACCAACGAACACCAACGCCGTTATTGTTATTTGCTCACGATGCGACGTGCATCGACCAGGGCACGGGCAGATCTCAATGCCCCCATTCCCTCCCGAAGCAAAGCTCTTGCCACTTTGAATCATATCAAAATGTGACCTCCATGCCTCCTCCGTCGTTGTAAATAAACTCACGCGCTCGAATGTCGGCGTATCGTCGGGTCTCCTCTGGTTCGCCTTCTTGTTCTTCCTCCTCATCCTCTTCGTCGTCTGTCACCACAGCTGGAGCCGACTGCTGCTGGGGACGTGGCAGCTCCTCCGCTACATCCCAGTCTTGAATTTCTGCTACATCATGCTGCATTCCCCGCTCTTGCGCCTCCACCTCGTGCACGTCTGCACTCCGCCGCGTTGCCTTCCATCGCCAAAGTTCGGGGAACTTTTCACGAACATCGTGGCGGTTAATGCGACCAGGAGGGCCCTCAAGGAAGGAACCCACGGTTGGTAAAATATCTTCAGGCGCCACACCTCGGAGCATGATCGCTATCCGCAGTTCATCCATCGCGCTGCCTTCCATAGTGACCCCATAGGGCCACATACGTCGGCACGCAGAGCGGAAAGCTCTGCGTGAGAGCATCCGAAAGACAAAGTGACAGGCGAATTTGTAGACCCGTTTGACCATCTATCGGATACCCCTTCTTCAAGGGGTTATATCTTTTGGTTGTTGACTCAAATTGAAAGTAGTTGTTCCAAACCTTTAACCTTCATCTTCTCTGTCAAGCCATGGCGGCGTTGTGGATCATAGCAAAATGTGTGCTTCATACATGTTTAAATTGGCTTCTGCGTCTACGTTGTTGCCTCTCTGTGAGAGTCGGCAAGCTAACTACTTAACCCGGCGCGAGTCGTACTCAGCTTGAATCTCCTCAGCGGACTTGCCGGACGTCTCCGGCACCAGCTTCAGTGCCAAGAGGTAGAAGATCGCGAGCAACACCACGAACGGCACGTAGGCGTAGTCATTCAGCGCATCGGACACGTACGGGTACGAGATACCGACGATGAGGTTGCACAGCCAGTTGATGCCAATGCAGAACGAAGACGCACTAGCGCGGATCGAGTCCGGGAACATATCGGCGGTCATCACCCACACGAGCGGGCCCAGAGTCACGCCGAACACGATCACGTACAGTGCTGTGAAGACGATCGAGAGAGTCGACACGTCCACAATGAAGGCCACCGTCATGCCGATGGACATGATCACCATGCCCGAAAGACCCCACAGGATCATGTTGCGGTTGCCGAAGCGGACAGCGAGCACGCCCGTGAAGAACGCCGGCCAAATGTTGATGAAGTCGATGATCAGTGTGCCAACGCGCGAATCCGAGATGCCAGCATCCGAGAAAATGGTGCCCGAGTAGTAGAACACGGCGTTGATACCTGATAGCTGCTGTGCGCACGAAAGCAAGATGGCACCAGCCAGCTGCATACGGTAGCGCGGAGCGAACATGGACTCCTTGGCAGGCGGCTCGCCAGCGATTCTGCCCTGCTCAGGGTCGGCCAGCTTGTTGGACACCTCGAGCCACGAGAGCACCGTGCCGACGTTCTCCTCGCCGTACAGACGAGCGATCACCGAATGGGCCTCTTCACGGCGGTTCTGCGTCAGCAACCAAGCCGGACTTTCAACGCTGAGCGACGGAGCGAGAAGCAGGAACAAGGCGCCCAACACACACGGGAACGCCGCCAGGTAGCGCCATCCACTGCTCGTGTCCGCGAAGAAGAAGCAGATCGCTGGGACGAGGATGCCGATAGTCGTGGAAATCTGCAGACCCAGACCCAACGTGTTGCGCATGTGCGGAGGCGACAACTCGTTCACGTAGGCGCCAATTGTGCCGGTGGCAGTACCCGACGCCAACCCGGAAATGAGGCGGCCAGCGGCGAATGCCCAGACATTGGAAACGGCGGCCTGGATGACGCCACCAACGATCATGAAGATGCAGTTGAGCATCAACACTTTCTTGCGACCGAGCTTGTCGCTGAAGTGGCCGCAAGACAGCGACCCGATCATGGCTCCGAAGATCCATGCGTTCACGGCGAAGGTCCATTCGAGCTTCGAGTGACCCGGAAACATGAGGCACGTACCCTCCGCAACCGGACGGGCATCGCACTCGGACGTGGTGTTGTACTCCGAAAGGTTCATCTGCGAGGTGGACCAACCGCTTTGGAACGGCTGCAGCAGCGAGACCAGCACGCTGGTGTACAGGAGAGTCTTCGGCTTGAGTTGGAGCGCGGCGGCCTTGTTCGAGTCATCAAACGCACTGATGTGGATGTTTTTGCTTGGCGTGTTGGCACTCTCGACATACCCCACGGTACTGTCGTGTTGCTCAGACATTGCTGTTCGGATGTTGTCTTTGCAGTGGAGTGAACTATATTAGTTGGGCGGTAGCAGGTGAAAGTGGGAATGAGGATCTGTTCGTCTCTGCTCTAACGTTGCTTGGGTTATTAGCGCCGCGGCTATCCTGTCAACGCGTGGTGGTGTGGTCGCTAGAGCGCACGAACTCGCAAAGTCATGCGCTTCAGTTGAACATTGAAATCATCTGCTACTGCGTGAGCCCTGGCGACCTCAAGACGAGTTAATAGAGCTCATTTCCACCAGTCAGTTCGTTATTCACTGCCTCGAATTCTTCTGGGGTTCCCCCCATACGGTGAGGTCGAGAGTTGGTCACTGGAATCAATCCAGACGCTTGGAAATGCCACACTGTCGGCATTTGCTTGGCAATGCTTGAAAATAGAAACCGGTTGGGTGTGCGACACGAACAAGCTGTCGAGGCACGCCCCGAGACTGCGTGAAAGTCACGCTTGGTAAGTATCAGGTGGATTCCCATGCGCTCTCGCTGCCTCGACTGGATTTCATGTTGAAGGCGAAATCTGCGGTTGATGAGTTTCTGTCGCTATCGAAAACTTCAAAAGTGCCAATCCAGCACCATCGTTCTTGGACAGGTTGCCACAGCACAAACATGTATTCCAGCCAGCAATTTTACTGTAGAAATTCTCACACAATAATAATATCCACAGCGACACCGTGCTGTTGCGTGAAGAACACTTGTGGGCTTCTTTCTCGACAGCCTTGTGGGCCATGGTCGCCTCATTCGTTCGCACCAATCTTCCTCTATAAGCCTCAGTACTGCACATCCTGATCGAATCGGGCCAGCTACTTCGCATGTTTGTTGGAGTCGAGTTCATCCTCCGCGTCACTAGGACGGTCGATGCTCAATCGTCGAGCCAATTCCGCGTCTGAAATAATACTCGACGTGCTGCTCTTCATCGACGGGAGCAGGGGCGGGGACTCCGTTCCTGACTCGGCCGTGTCTTCTTCTCCGTACTTGGCTGCAGGAAAGACGTCGCCTTCGCTGCGACGGCGGCCCTTGGGTGTGGGAGAATGCCTTCCTGATGCTATAGTGTCTGCAGAGTCAGAAGTATCTACGGGGGCTGGCTTGCTCCCATTGAGACCACGGGACAATCCAGCTTTGCGGGCAGACGTCTCTTCCTCTTCTGACGTTGACACGGTCGACGGTTGCTGTCTGTCGTCAGCTGCTTGCTTGCTGGATCGCCTGTAGCGTGCGTAAAGCTTGAGTACGAGGTCCACCATCTCCTTCTTCTCGATGCACGTGACGTCGCTGTACCCCGCGCGATCGATGCACTGCTTCAGCTCTTTTATAGACATTTTGTGCACGGCCTCAATCGACACGCCAGCCTCCAGCGGGTTCTTGTACACTCTCGACGGCTTTTTCCGCTTGGGAGACACCTTCTTGTCCGTTTTCCCGCTTGCTACTTGTTGCCGCTGAGTGGGTGAAAGATCAAAAGTGGATAAATCGTCCGGCAGCGGCATGAGCCCCACCATCACGCGCAGGAACTGCAGCGCCTGGATGAAGAAGTTGAACGGCCGCGGACTGTTGTGTCCGCCCGGGAACTTGAACAGTTGGTTGGGGCCATTGTGGAGCTTATACAGCGCCTCCACGTGGTGCGGCCCCACCAGCTCGTCCTGCAGTCCCACCACGAAGAACGCCGGCACTGCGCACTTGTGCACTTTGGCAATGGGTTTCAACTTGAACATGTCGAACTTGGCTCTTTTCTTGATATCCCGTCGGATGAGCCGCATGACCAGCTTGACGGCGATCTTGGGCACGCCCAGCTTGCCGTCCTCCACGAGCTCCGTGGCCAATTTCGGCAGGCTCGAGAACGGCGAGTCCAGCACCATCGCGTTGACACTCGGGTCCGACTCGGCGTACAGCAGTGCCGCCACAGACCCCATGCTGCGTCCCCAGAGACACAGACTCGAGGCTTCGTTGGTCTTGCGCACGTATTTCACCGCTGTAGCGATGTCTGCCTGCTCGTGGTACCCGAGCGACACGTACTTACCCTCGGACAGTCCCGAGCCGCAAAAGTCCAGCGCGAACACCGTGAAGCCAGCCGGGAGCGCATACATGACGATCTCCAACGCTCCGAGACGGCAGGAGCTGTTGCCGTGCAGCACTACGATGCACGGCCACTTGTCCTCCTCCTTCAATGGTGTGTCGTTGGCTCTCCGAGGTTTCCACCAGCTGCACTCGAGCGTGTAGCCCGCTGGATTCTTGAGCTTCAGGTCCACGCGCTGCACCGACACGTCGCCGATCTGTGCGCGCTTGGGCCCGAGCTCGGACGGTGCGTACTGTGCGCGAAGGGGGCGAATGACGGTGCTCACGAGCCCTTCATAACCCTCCTTGATCATAGACCACATGCCGCGGCGGTCACCGGCGGTGGCTGCAGAAGAGGGATCAGATACAGCACTAGACAGTCAGACAAGAGGGGGGCCAGGAGAGGGAGGCGAGGCCACGCACAGAGCGGCATACCGGAGTCGTCCATTATGGCGGTGCCGTTACTATCGAAATGGGTGCCGTATCAGTTTGAGAGCTGGTAGTACTGTATTTGTTGGTGAATAATGAACGAGGTGTTCACTTTTGTGGTTTTGAACTTTTGTGTGTTATTTGTGTGGTTGTGGTTGCGGTTGCGGCAAGCTTGGTGCGCATCAACTCGGACTGACGTGCAGCTTACAGCGTCTTGGGAGCGGCCTTGATGGCGGCCTTGGCGACCTTCTTGAGCGGCTTGGCGAAGTTGAGCGTGTGCTGCGACCAGAGCGTCGCCGTGAGGAGGACGATGGCGCCGCACTGGTGCGAGATGGCCAGCGGGATGGGCACGCAGTTGATCAGCGTGGTGATGCCCAGCAGCACCTGGCCGCCGGCGGCCGCCAGCGCCATGTTCAGCGCGTTACGCGACTGCTGCGGCAGCTGACTCCAGATGTACTGACGGCGGGCCATGCCGTACACGGCGCCGAAACCGGCGAGCGTGCTGAGCGCCAGCACGCGGTGGTCTAGCTGCACGAGCGGCACGTTCTCGAAGAAGTTCTTGTACTTGGGCTCGATCACGAACAGGTCGTCCGGGATCCACTGCTCGTCCATCTTGGGGAACGTGTTGTACGCCATGCCGGCGTCGATGCCGGCCACGAACGCCCCCGAGATGATCGTGTAGCCCAGAACCGTGGAGACGTGGCCCAGGTACTTGCGAATGCGCGTCGTCTTCTTCAAAACGTCCGGCGAGATCATCTCACGCGTCACCGCCGCACGCGACGGAGGCGCCACCAAGTTGAAACCCGTCCAGAGAAGAACACCCAGCGTCGTGAAGGCGAAGGCAAGCTGTTGAGCAGGAGAATGGGGAGATAAATCGTCAGCAAAAGTCCGTCATCAAGCATATTCGAGTATACTTACGTGCGTGGCAAGACGGTAGGGACTGACGCGAACTTCGTTGCGCTTTTCCAGCTGCTCCTTGCCGTGCTCCTCCAGACCACTGCGGACCATCCACCAGCCCACAGCTCCCTGCGCTGCGCCAAGACCGAACAGCACACCGAAGCGCTTGTACAGCTCCACGGGAAGACGCTTGCGCAACATGAAATAGACCAAAGGCGCAGTGTAGACTAGACCCACCGTGCGACCAAGCATGCGGTGGCCGTACTCCCACCAAAAGATGCCCTTGAAGTCCTCTACAGTCTGGACACAGCAACCACAAGCAGCAGCACGTCAGCAACACTTTTAAACAAGATCACATCGTTGCACGAAAGCCGTACCATGTTCTTGCGCTGCTGGAACTCTGGGAACTGCTTGTAGATCTCGAACTGTGTCTGCCACTCCTCGGGAGTCATGGGAGGCAGGCTACCCTGCGGCTTCCATTGCACCATGGACAGTCCCGACCTCGTGAGGCGGGTGGCACCACCGACGGCAATCATGCCGCCAACCATAGCCGCCGTGCCGAAGATCCAGTAGGCAACGGGGCGGTTGGCCGCCACGTTCTCGATCGTAGCCGTAGAGGCCGCGAACTTCTGCAGAATTGCACATCACACAGTGTCAGCCAATGCACAATACTCTGCACTTCAGTTTGCACCTCTACAGCAATGGCAACTGCATTGCAATCGCTACGCACCCGAGCTTTCGTGGAGTAGACGAGCGGCTGCTTGGTCGTCTTGGTGGCCTGCAGACCGAGGCGCGACCACAGCGACGTGGACTTGGTCGGGGCCGCCATCACGGGCTTGACCATCGTCTGGTAGCGGCTGCCGGCCAAGCCGAAGCCTCTCTGCATCACCAACATCGGCAGTCAGACCCAAGATCAGATATTCGGGTGGTGCGGCATCGCTAGATCCGCAATTCCGCGCGTCTCGCCAATGCCAATGGGGGGAAAGCAACGTACAGTGGCGGCGAAGCTGTGGGTCGCGCTGAAGTGGGCGCTGCGTCGAGCTGCCTGCGCCAGCATCGTCGTGGGGGTGGGTGGCAATCTGAGGTGCTTGGGAACTCGGTCGCGTTTCTTGCTCTGTGGCGATTTTCCACCTCAAAAGTGGCGCATCAAAGATGTGCGCCACTAACTAGTGGTGTGGCACACATCGATATATAGCATAGTGAAAGCAAGTGATTTGGAGGTGCTTTCTGGATGAAGTCACGAGAAAGTTGCCAGGATCATGTTCACTGTGGCTATCTCGGATGAAACGAGGGTAGGCTAACTCGGATGGAGTCACAAGAAAGTTGCCTACCGTAGCACTGCAACTTGCACCAACTGCCACGTCCAAAAGTGACACCCCCTGGCAGCTCTCTCACAACAGTCAGTCGTGGTTTTGAGCTGTCGAGAAGAAGTCGGAGATCGATCGAGATGCCACCCTTGAAGGATCACAATGGAGACACCAACCGCTGCAAGGTGGATTCCATTGAGGATGGCAGCGTGATTTGCCTGGTGATCGAGAAAACTGGTGACGAATGGTACGAAGCACGGTAATAATCATGCGACGTTGAAGAGCTCCGACAAATGTTTTGCAGGATCTGCAGCGTGACGTACGGGAATATCAACGAGTTCTGGACCCTGTCAAATCCGAAGACGGGCGTTTTGAGAAATATGCCCTGCTTGGCTGTGGAGTCCTACAGGTTCGCTTGGCACCTTGCTTCATGAATCTACTGGATGGGTTTTGACGGCATTATTTCCAGGACGTTCTGCATAAAGGTGGGGTATATAATGGCGGGGACTGTTACAGCTCGGTGTCCCTGATCTTCAATCACTCGCCGTACTACATGGAGCTTACTTCGAGTGGGGTGTGCGCTCAATGTCTCGAACAGCTTGTCCCCTGGCCTTTTCCCATGGTGCCGAAGGCCGTCGGAGACATCGAGAAACGAGCGCTGGAGAAGAGATCTTGAGCGTAGGATGCAGCTATTCCCGAGGCAGGAGTAGTAATAGCTGAGAGGAGACGGCGTTCTTCACCTTGCCCATCGCGTCACGTTCCCGCGTGAAATGAGAGACGAAACGAACAGCATTTGCACCTTTACTAGCACCTCTCCCTTCAGCAGCCTACAGAATTCTGGCAGCAGGAACGATAACCAGCATGAACGGAGGTCCGCAGTTTGTATATGATTTTAAATATCGGACCTAACAGGTCACACGTCGCTCATTTAGCCCTGCTCTTGCTCCAGTCGATCCTGTTCTGATGAGTGACCTCATTCAACGCGACGCCACTCACTCGATGCCAAGCTTTTCCTTGCCGAGCTCGTAGCACGAAATCATGATGGCGCAGGACGGTGCCACGCGAGCAAGGCGAGCAGTGAGCCCCGTGAAAGCTCCACTCACGCCCTTGCTGGCTACCACCTGTCGTAGCACCGTTGCTCCGGACGGCTGCGATCCTTGGGCCGTCATGGACACCTGCTGCAGCGTTTTGACCACATCGAAAGGAGTGGTCACCGTTGCGGCAATAGCTCCAGACACAGCACCGCACGCAAATGCCCGCTGCGTCCTCGTCAGCTCCCCTTCGGCCGTGTTCAGTCTTCTCTGGAGGTTCTCGTACGACGTCCAGTAAATCGCCGAGAAGGGCACGTCCCGCGCCAGCGTCGCGCCTAGTCCATTGAGCAAGGAGGCGTATCCTCCACGCCGCACCGCCTGCTGGAACGTGGCCAGGATACTCACTCCCGCCTTGTCGCCCTGCATCCTCGTTCGAACCAGCTCGATAGGCGACGTGATAGACGCTGCAACGATCCTCGCCGTCGTGCCGGCCATGAGCGGCACCAGGCCGTCGATCTCCGGGAACCTCTGGCGCCCCTCGTGCAGCAGCAGGTCGTACGACATGTAGTACAGCACTGTGGACGGCACGGCGATGACCATGGCGGGGGACAGGCCTGCGAACAGCCCCTTGAGTCCCTCCGTCTGGAAGATGTGGCGCAGCGCGTGCGAAGTGCCTTGGAGCTGGAGCGGCGCCGCCACAGCTCGCGAGCAGGACATCCGCATGGCCGGCAGCGCCTTGCCACCGCGCCGTGAGGCCTGCAGCTTTTCCACGGGGCGCGTCACCGATCGGTTGCACACGCATCGACTGCGGCAGCGGCACTGCTCGGCGGCTGCAGCGATGGCCGTGGTGACCGACGAGTGGGTCACGCGCAGGTCGGCCAGCGTCATGATGGGGCCTGTGTGGATCTGCGACTGGATGCGCACCTTGGCCACGTCCAGCGGCGTCACGAACAGCGACGTCAGCAGCGCGCCCGAGGACGCGGCGGCGGCTTTCTTGAGGGTGTCCTCGGCCTTCACCTCCATCTTGGCTTGTATTTGTGAACCGCTACTTGGCCAAGTGAAGTCAACGGCGGAGAGGCTGGCTTGTGGCAGGCGGGGGTATCCCGTAAAACCCTAGACACGTGCTCGAGGCCAATCGGACGGCTGAGAGGCACTTGATAAGGACAATACTGGATATAGTGAAGATGTTAATATTGATGATTCCGGTGGCGAGGCAGATAAGCCTTAAACCCAGGTCAAGCGCAATCTTGTTCGGAATGATGGTGCAGGTTGAAGCTGCTTGGTTTGACAGGCACCGACCAGTGTCTATCAGAGCTCGCCATTGGCCTGCAGACGCCTCGTCTGGACGGTTTGGTGCATGTCGTGGGCCAGGCCCTGCAGGAAGCGCAGCGGCATCCCGCGCGCGACGAAGCCGCGGTACAGCACCTGCTCGTCGTCCACCAGGCCCTGCTCCTTGCGCAGTCTTGTGACCGCGTCCTGCAGGATCTCCTCATCCTCAGCGTCAATCTCCTCGTCCAGCGGGTTCAGCGTCTTTAGCAAGAACCTTGATATCGTCACGTACACAAATTCAGTAGCGCGTTAGTAGCGAAGCTGAAAGCTAAGTGGAAGCCGAAACGTACAAGTACAGGTCCTCCGTGTGAACGTAGTTGTCGCGGTACTTCGACAAGCCCGCAGCCTGGTCGTACGACCAATCGATGATCTTATCGAGCACCTCCTCATTCGCATACTCGGCGTTGAACGCGACCAGCTCGACGTCCATCAAGCCTGGGATAACCGGAAGCGCTTCTTCCTCCTCTTCGTCTGATTCCGAGTTGTCGGCACTCTGCTCGTCCTGCAATAGTATAACCCTCAAAGACACGTTAAGTACTCGACATGACCGAGCAACAGCTGCAACGTGTACCAACCAGCCGTCGCATTCGGTCGAAATCATCGTTGTAGGCGATGTCTTCGTCGTAAGGATCGTAGCTCCGCGGTTCCTCCTAAGACATTGATTGCCGCGTTATTTAGCTCTCCCGGAATTAACCTTTACCAGCTCTACGAACCTGCTCGAACTGCGGCTCCTCGGGGTAGTCTGCTTGCCCTTCCTCGTCTTCTTCCAAATACTGTGGATCGTCATGTGGATCAGGATTTTGCAAGGCGGCCTCGCGTTCCCGACGTTCCACCTCCTCCACAGTAGCCTGCGAACGAAGCAGAAATCGTTAGACGAGTTCCTGTGCACATACGCAAGTTAATGCCGAGCAGATACCTGCCAGTGCAGCTCTTGTTCAAGCATAATTCGCTCTCTTTGCGTCAGCTCCCTCTCTTCTGGCACTTCGGTCGTTTCCTCAGCCTCCTCGTACGGTTCCATTCCTTCCTGCTCGGTAGACTGCATTAGTCATAACACAAACAGCGGAAGTTGCCCGACACCAGTACCTCAACGTCGTCTTTGGGATCATCATTCCATGTCGAATAATCCTCATCATTTCCTTCAGCGCTCGCAGCGCTGTCTGCAATTGCGAGCTAGTGTAGAACACAAAAGCCTTCGCATCAGTCCTGCGACCGACGTAGAGCACATGCCTCCACACGCATTCAGCACCTGTAGCAGGATACATGACGCAATGATCCAACGAAGAGGACGCATTGCTGCCAGGGATGCAAAGAGCTAGCGCGATGAGCTATGCCAATCAAGGAGTCAGAAGATTTTTATGAGCCACGAAAGGACGCAGGCTGGAAAAGGACACAGCAAAACGAGCTCAAACAAACTCTTCTCTTTGGACGCTGGAATTTGGTCGACATGTGAATATTGTCGGCGCTTGACAATGAGCTCTCCGAGTTTGATAATCCAACATACCAAATTCAATCTCGACTTTTGGTCAGGACTGGTTCTCTCAAGCGAAATGGCGGCGTTCCTCACTATTTTCAACTGGTTGGTGGTCTTCATCTCGGTGTTGGTGTCGGTAGTAGCTGATTCGAGGCCTCATGTCCACCCCAGCGTCTATCGCTCTCTCCGAAATAAGGCTACGATCAATCTCGTAGCGAGCGTGCGAGGTGGCACCATCTCAGCGTTGGAAGGGGCTGGTTCTCTCGCCTCTGCGTCATCTTCCGAGTTCAGCACATCGTCGCGAGGTGCTCAAATCGCAAGACTTGTGGACCGGCTCAAAAACTCTGCCGCGAAAGCACAACAGCCACTCGCACAGCTTCTCAACCAGGAGAGCGAGACCTCCGCGACATTCTCGTTCTCGACATCGTTCTGGATCTCTAACCAAGTGCTGATCGCTGATGCGTCTGTGGAGCTCGTGCGAAAACTGGAGCAAGAGCTGTCGATCGCAGAAATCCACGAGGAAGAGATCTTGACGATGGGAAATGACTTCAAGCTAGAGCGTTTGGATATGACATCCGGAGCAAGCTTCGAGTTGGAGGCAAATATCCAGGCTTGGGGTGTCAGGAAGATCGGCGCAGAGGCTGTGTGGGCTCATGGGATCGCAGGCGAAAACGTCACCATCGCAACGATTGATAGTGGGGCACGCTCAACGCATGAGGCTCTTCGAGACAATTACCTGGACGACTACGGATGGTTTGACCCGGAAACCAAGCGGTCAGCTCCATTCGATTCATCAGGACACGGAACGAACGTTTTGGGTAGTATCGTTGGGGCGAAAGGTATCGGAGTGGCGCCAAGAGCAAAGTGGATGGCTTGTCGAGGCTGTCGAAGCTCAACATCGTGTCTCGAGTCAAGTTTGCTAGCTTGCGCACAATTCGTATTATGCCCCACAGATCCTGCAGGAATGAAGGCAGACTGCAGGAAGGCACCACGCGTTGTGAATAATAGCTGGGGTACGGTTCATGGGGCAGCAGACTTCAGCGCGGTCATCGCGGCCTGGAAAGCCGCCGACATCATCCCGATTTTTTCGGCTGGAAACTCAGGATCACCGACAACATGCAGCACGGTGGTCTCTCCTGGGGATGCAAGCAATGTAATCGCTGTTGGTGCGACCAATTTCGATGACATGCTGCTGCCCCAAAGCTCTGTAGGACCTTCACCCGAAGAGCGGATCAAGCCTGACATGACGGCGCCTGGTGCTAGAATTTACTCAGCTTGGTGGACCAGAGACAACGTCTACGCTATCACCTCCGGGACGAGCCTGGCAGCACCCCATGTTGCTGGAGCGGTTGCACTGCTGCTGAGTGCGAACCCAAAGCTAACTTTTGATCAAGTTTGGGCCTCATTGACTGCTTCGACAGTGAGGAATGGAAACCTCGTCAACACCGCCCACTCGGCATGTGGAAACATCTCAGCCGCAACATTGCCAAACAACATCGTCGGATACGGACGGCTTGACGTCCAAAAAGCTATTGCTGCAGTAAACAGTGATTGATCCTCGACTATCGTAGCAACACGGATGAACTTCGGCAACCATCTAAGGCTTGAAGGGTTTCAGGGTGGTGTATCCCTCGTCCCCTTTGACAGGGTCGTAGAAGAACTCGTAGTCCATCAACGGAGTGAGCGGCCAGTCGTTCCTGAAGCGGTCGACGAGGTCCGGGTTGGCCATGAACATGCGAACGAAGCCCACAAGATCGGCCGAGCCGCTTCGAAGGGCTCCTTCAGCGACATCTCTCGAATAGCCTTTGTTGGCGATGACAATTCCCTTGAAAGCCTTCTTAGCGTCGAAGGTGGTCAACGGGCGGCACTTGTCGTGGTATCGAGCATCCGAGCCAACGCCCTCCCAACCGTCGAGGATGGCCAAGTACGCCAATCCATGCTCCGCCAAACGCTTGTACACGTAGGTGAACATCTCGGCGTTGTCGACGCTGCCCATGCCGCCGTACGGGGCGTTGGGGGCGGTACGCACACCGATGCGGCTCGCGGGGTAAACCGTCTTCACTGCCTCGATCACTTCGTGCAGAAATCGATAGCGATTCTCGAGCGAGCCCCCGTACTTGTCGGTGCGCCGGTTGGTGCACGACTGGAGGAACTGGTCGATCAAGTACCCCCCAGCTGCGTGCACCTCGATGCCGTCGAAGCCCGCCTCTTTCGCTCGCTCCGCGCACTTGCGCCACTGATCCACGACGTCGGGGATCTCGTTAAGAGTCAAAGCCCGGGCCCTCGCGTACCCGACGCGCTCGCCGTTCGCGTTGCGGGTTCTACCAGTCTCGTACAACGTGGCAGAGGACGACACGACCTCATTGTTCGTGTGGAACGAAGGGTGTGACTGTCGGCCCATGTGCCAAAGCTGCACGAAGATCTTGCCTCCGTTCTGATGAACGCGGTTGACAACCTCCTTCCATCCCTGGACTTGCTCATTGGAGTAAAGCGCCGGTGCACCGTACCAACCGAAGGCCTGCTCCGAGATGGCACACGCTTCCGTGATGATAAGCCCAGCCCCGGCGCGCTGTTCGTAGTAAACTGCGTTGCGCTCGACGGGTGCATGCGTGGCAATATCGCTGCGAGCGCGGGTGGCAGGGCCGTGCACGATGCGGTTCTTGAGCTCCAGATCGTCGCCGAGGCGCAGGGGCGTGAATAGCGTGTACTTCGCAGTGACGGGGGTCATGACTGCTGCTTCGGGGTGAAGAATGTGTTGTGGGGATGCTTGGTCAATTTGAAAATGATAAGTAAGTGACAGCAATAATTGCGTAGCGCGTACAAGCTGAGTATCTCGGTAGTAGTCGTTGGTAGCGATCGGCAAGACTTCAAATTCCTGACCTAAGCAGTGTGTTTGCGTCAGATTTGACCTAAGCAAGTAGTTTACGTCAGACAATAGGGTTTTCGCGAAAGCAATACAGTACAGAGGTTTCAAACGAGAAGAGGAAGGCCGCACTACGGTCCCAGCTGCGGAGCTCCAGCAACGTCGCAACCACAACCGCTCCGTGGCCAAGTTTTGCTGGGGCTCAGGCTCCACGCTTCTCGAGGTTTCGCACGACAGTCGTCGGGGGAACTGGCAGCACAGTCGCCAACGTGCCTCGCCGAACACACTCAGCTCTCCAAGAACAAGTCCCGAGCGCCCAAGCTCTCACGCCAGCGCGAGTCGATTTTTAGACCCACCCCACCACGGCTGCCTGAGACTCGGCCAGCCATGCCTTCTACACGATGCAAAAACTACAGAACCTGGCTGCAGTTCTGCGATACGCGGTGCACTACAGCAACTGTTGGCCACGTGCAAGGCAAGCCTGGCCGCGGCACGGAGGGCGGAGGTCGAGCAATTCGTGTCAATGGGATTACGCATACTGTTTTTGACAAAATGCAGGTGATTGCGACTGCTTGCACTGCCGTCATCAGGAGTATTCGGACACTTTGGCCAGACGCAATCTTGCTCAACGCGAGCTGCCTGGCCTGGCCAAAAAGGTATTACTTTTCAATTCGCATTGACAACAACAACAACACGCACGAGCAACCACCGACGACTTCGCCACCAAGCAAACGCCATGTCTCCTATCGAGAACTACAAGCTCTTCACGCCGCTCCGTCTAGGCGACGACCTTGAGCTCAAGAACCGCATCGTTTTCGGCCCTGCCACTCGCGCTCGAATCAATCCGGTGAGCCACGCACCCAGCGAAATGACCGCCATTTACTACGAGCAACGAGCTGGGGCCGGACTCATCATCTCGGAGGGTTGCGCAATCTCCGAGCAGGGCTTCGGCTGGTACGGATCCCCAGGGCTCTACACGGACGAGCAGGCCTAGGGCTGGAAGGAGGTCGTGGACCGCATCCACCAGCAAGGTGGCAAGATCTTTGTGCAGCTTTGGCACATGGGCCGGCAGTCGCACCCTTCATTCCATGCAAACAACGAGGTGGTGTCTGCCTCCGCCACACTGTACGAGGGCGGGAGCACGCGCAACTTCGACGGCGAGCGCACGGGCTTCGAACGCGCTCGTGCGTTGACTACCGATGAAATCCCCAGTGTGGTGGAGCAGTACCGCAGGTGCGCGGAGCTTGCCAAGCAAGTGGGCTTCGACGGCGCCGAGGTACACGCGGGCAGCGGCTACTTGATCGACCAGTTCCTGCAGTCCTGCACGAACGAGCGCACGGACAGGTACGGCGGGTCGTTCGAGAACCGCTATCGCTTTTTGCACGAGGTCATCGAGGCCGTGAAGATCGTGTTCCCCGTTGATCACATCGGCGTGCGAGTCTCCCCGTCCAGCAAGTATGGCGGCATGGGCAGTGTCGACAACACGGAGCTGTTCACGTACGTGTTCCAGCGCTTGTCGGAGCACGGACTGGGGTATCTCGCGATCCTGGACGGCTTCGGCTTCGGCTACTCGGACAAGAGCCGGGTGATGACAGCTCTGGATGCCAAGATGCACTTCAAAGGGGTCGTGATGGCCAACTGCAGCTACACGCGCGACACCGCGGAGGGAGTCGTTCACAGCGGGGCGGCAGACCTGGTGAGCTTCGTGCGCGGCTTCATGTCGAACCCGGACCTGGTGGAGCGGTTCCGTCACGACTGGCCGCTGAACGAAGAGCTGGCCTACGAGTTCTACTGGGACCCGGCGAAGGGCAAGGAGGGCTACATCACCCCCGCGGCGTACAAGCCGGAGCGGCCCTGCCCGCTGAAGCGGCTCATTCCTAACTTCTAAATGCGCAAGCAAGTTTCCAGTGCTCAGCGCATTCCAGAACCGGCATGCTGCGAAACTGCAGCCAGGCTCCGTAGTTTTTGCATGTACGCGCCGTGCATTCATCTCCGAGTTTTCCTCTAATAAACGTACGTGGCCTTCAATCTCTTGGCGTGTTATTCATGGACAGAAGCAAAGGGACTTGCGTTCGCTGACATCGACCTCCAGACGGTCTATCATCTGCCGCGTCGAGCGCGGCGGACTGATACCGTCAAGTGGTGGTGCCCGGTGCAAACCGGAGCCCTTTTTCGCTGGTATGATACCGGCTGGCGAAGTGACTCGACTCGGTTGGTGCATATTGGGATGCATGCCCCGCACAGCGGAGCACGGAGGAATGGTACGGTTCGCATTCAAATTTGCGCGTGAAACACCGTCGAATCGTGCAGTCGCGGAAGCGAATGCAACTTTCAACGAGCACTGCGCAAACCGGGAACTCACCGCCGGACGTGTTGATTCGTGCTGAGGACCGTGACGAGGTGCCTATCCGGACACGGGCAGGTTTGGTCAATCCTTTCTGGCAAGAGCGTTTAACATTTAGTTTCAGCGGAACGGGTGGTGCCGATGGCGGGATGAATAATTTGCGTCTCGAGGCTCGAGCGGAGACAAGCAACCTCGACACTGCGCTGCAGCAGATGTGCGGATACCTCGAGCCGAGCGCTGGCTTCAAGTGCAGAGCTGTACGCGGCGAGGCTGTCCAAGCTTATTCCGATGTTCCGCTTTTTGGTGAAGACTAAAAATCACCTTATGCGATACTTTGGGCAAAATTCATCGGTGTGTGGATCGGCTTGCCATCTGCTGCGGCTTATTTCCCCCAGCTGCCCCCTCTCGGCGCCGTCACGTGCCCAGCATTGCTGGCCCAGCAGAACACACGGCAGATCTGTGCTTTGGCCCACTGCCAGCGCTGGAAGAGAGGGCCTGGTCGTCACGAATACAGGATCGCTGTCAAAAGCAAAAAAACAGGGCGAAAAAGGTTAAAAAAATGCCAGGCGTCCACGTTCGGCGCTCGTGATTGGCTGCCCTGAGGTGAATCTTTGGCCTGGGTTGGCAGGGGAGAGAGCTGAAGCTGGAGTTCGAGGGTTCGAGGCTGGCCGCCACCGGATCGCTTTGCTCACTTCTCTTTTCCCCGCGCAGTCGGCAAACGGATCTTCCTAGCGTCGAGGCGGAAGAGCCCCCACCACTACCGTCGAAGAAGACCGTCCAACACAAGAAGCCATGTCCGAGCACAGCCCGCTGCTCGCCAACGGCGACGAGCACTCGTACAGCGGCGCCAGCAACGACGACCGGTTCTACATGGGCGTGGACAAGCGCTCGCTGCTGGACACGGGCGAGGCCGGCCTCAGCACCGTGGAGGCCTCGCGCCGCCTGAAAGTCTTCGGCCCCAACGAGCTCGAGAGCAAGGAGAAGAGCCCGTGGATCAAGCTGGCCGAGCAGTTCTGGGGCCCCATGCCCATCATGATCTGGCTGGCCATCCTCGTGGAGGCCATCACGCGCGACTGGCCCGACTTCCTCGTGCTGCTCTTCCTGCAGACGCTCAACGGCGTCGTGGGCTGGTACGAGGAGCTCAAGGCCGGCAACGCCGTGGCCGCGCTCAAGGCCAGCCTCAAGCCGGAGGCGCAGGTCATCCGCGACGGCGTGCACCAGACCATCAACGCTGCGCTGCTCGTGCCGGGCGACCGCGTCACGCTGTCGGCCGGCTCAGCTGTCCCCGCTGACTGCGACCTGTGCGAGGGTAACCCCGTGCAGATCGACCAGGCCGCATTGACTGGCGAGTCCTTCCCGGTCACTATGGCCACGGGCGACAACGCCAAGATGGGCTCGACGGTCGTGCGCGGCGAGGTGGAGGCCGTGGTGTCCGCTACGGGCGGCCAGACGTTCTTTGGCAAGACGGCCAGCCTCATCTCGTCCGTGGACGAGGTCAGCCACTTCCAGAAGATCCTGATCCGCATCACCATGTTCCTCATGGCCATCTCCTTCGTTCTCGTGGGCTTCTGCCTGGGCTACCTCATCTACAACGGCGAGGACTTCCTCGAAGCCATCGCCTTCTGCGTCGTGCTGCTTGTAGCGTCCATCCCCATCGCCATGCAGGTCGTTTGCACGTCCACCATGGCGCTCGGCTCGCGCAAGCTCGCGGAGGAGAAGGTCATCGTCACCCAGCTGCAGTCCATCGAGACGCTTTCGGGCATGAACATGCTCTGCTCGGACAAGACCGGCACGCTCACCCGCAACAAGATGGAGCTGCAGGACGACCTGCCCATCTTCCACCCGACGGCCACCCGCGAGGAGGTGCTCATCACCGCTGCGCTTGCGGCCAAGTGGAAGGAGCCGCCTAAGGACGCACTGGACACGCTCGTGCTCAACGCCATCGACCTGCGCCCGCTTGACCAGTACACGATGATGGACCACATGCCGTTCGACCCGTCGGTCAAGCGCACGCAGTCCACGATCCGCAAGCCGGACGGCAGCGTCTTCAAGGTGACCAAGGGCGCCCCTCAGATCATCCTGGCGCTTGCCCACAACGTCACGGAGATCCAGGAGGAGGTGGAGATCAAGGTGCTGGACCTGGCCAAGCGCGGCATCCGTTCGCTCGCTGTCGCTCGCACTTCGGACGAGGAGGCGGACGGCGGCTGGGTGTTCCTCGGCATCATGACCTTCCTGGACCCCCCGCGTCACGACACCAAGCGCACCATCGAGCTGGCCCACCAGAACGGCATTGGCGTCAAGATGATCACGGGCGACCAGGCTGCGATCGCTGTGGAGACCTGCCGCATGCTCGGAATGGGCACGACCATCCTGGGCACGGACGTGCTTCCTACGGCCAACGTGCAGGACGGTCTTTCGACCACCCTTGGCGCCGACTACGGCGCCATCGTTGAGAGCGCTGACGGCTTCGCCCAGGTGTTCCCGGAGCACAAGTTCTTGATCGTCGAGGTGCTGCGTCAGCGCGGATGGGTGTGCGGCATGACTGGCGACGGTGTGAACGACGCCCCCGCCCTCAAGAAGGCCGACGTCGGTATCGCTGTCGAAGGCTCCACGGACGCGGCCCGCGCTGCCGCTGACATTGTGCTCACGCAGCCCGGCCTTTCGGTTATCATCAACGCTATCACCCTGTCGCGCAAGATCTTCCAGCGCATGCGCAACTACGTGACGTACCGTATCGCCTGCACGATCCAGCTGCTCATGTTCTTCTTCATCTCGGTGCTGCTGTTCCACCCGGACAGCTGCCGCTTCCAGCACTTCGTCCCGCGTATTGGCGAGTGCCCGTACAACCAGAACGAGTCCACGGAGGCCGTCGACCCGTACTTTAAGCTGCCGGTCATTGCGCTGGTGCTGATCACGATCCTGAACGACGGCACGATCATCTCGATTGCCTACGACAACGTGGTGCCCTCGAAGCGCCCGGAGACTTGGAACCTGCCGCGTATCTACTGGGTGTCCACGACGCTCGGCCTGATCGCTGTGGCCAGCTCGCTGCTGCTGCTCTTCTGGGGCCTCGACTCGTGGAACAAGAACGGTATGCTCGCGTACTTCGGCCTGGGCGACCTCCCGTACGACCAGGTGATGATGATGATGTACCTGAAGATCTCGCTGTCCGACTTCATGACGGTCTTCACCGCCCGTACCGACGGCCTGTTCTTCACGCGCGCGCCTGGCCGCCTGCTGGCTGTCGCTGCGTGCTTCGCCACGGTCGTGTCCACGCTTTTGTCCGTCTTCTGGCCGTTCACGGAGATGGAGGCCATCTCGTTCAAGCTCGCGCTGTTCGTCTGGATCTACTGCCTCTCGTGGTTCTTCGTGCAGGACCTCGGCAAGGTGCTTCTGGTCTTCCTGCTGGAGCACATCGACCACATGAACGTGTTCGAGCGCAAGGTCAGCAGCAAGAAGTACGTCAAGCAGGAGGCCCAGCGCCAGAACCGCATCCGTATGGGCTCGACTCTGCTGAACAACGACTCGTTCATGCGCGGCTCGTTCGTGGCCGGCCGCCCTGTCGGTGGCTCCTTCGTGGAGCGCAGCATGACGCTGGAGCAGGCCATGGACCGCCTCGTGCGCCTTGAGGCCGAGATGAAGGCGATCCGCGCCGTCATCCAGAACGCCTCGGGCACCAAGGTCTAAAGTGGCAGTCGAAGTGCTGTGCCAAAGCCACAACATAAAGGAAGGACCACGGCAGGCTCGGTCTGTTCATAGTGAGTAACTGCCCGCTTTCAATCAATGCAAGCGTGCTTCCTTTTTTCTTTGACAAACCATGTTTCACCATAACTAGCCAACTTGAGGTTTTACAATACAACTTCTGAAGTAACAATTTTCTATTTTAACGTTTAGATTGGTAAGCACTTGGTTTCCCAGATGCGATTGCCGACGTATTGCAGACGGTAGGAAGTGTACCGCAGTGAAATGCCTTGGAAGAGGAACGCCAGGTGGCAGTCTTTCTGGAGCATTTCGGCGAAGCTCGCGCGATCCAGCACGTACACAACGCTCCGCTTCATCGCGATGAGGGACGTCTTGCGCTTCTCCCCAGTGAGAAAGCACATTTCGCCAACAACTGAGCCCACAGACACTTCTTCCGTCGTACCAGCTTCCTCTTCGACGACAGCCGTAAGAGCTCCATCGACGAGTAGCAGTGCGCGGTCCGGCGTGTCGCCTTGCCTCCAGACCACTTCATCCTTTTCGATCTCCTGGATGTGGAAGTAGTCGAGCAGCCGTTGCTGCACCGAGAGTGGCTGGTCTGGCATGAACCGCCGCAGGTTCCGCAGATGCGTGAACTCGTCTTCATCTGCAGCACACGTGCTGGCAGGTGAATCTTCCTTGGCAACGCTGTTCTTCCCCAAAATGTCGTTCTCGCACCACTCGAGCGCGCCGTCCAAGTCCGAAGCGATGTGGAGCATCCGGTTGTCCCCGAAAAGATCGATGAGGTGCTCCGTGAACTTCCCGTACGCAAGCGGCACCGCAGCGAACACGATCTTGCAGTTGTGAGTATCGCACGCGTACTTGATCTTTGTGAGTCGGTCTGCCGCAGAAGAGTCCAACCCTACAACCAACGTGAAGTCGAGGACAAGCCAGCGGATGTCGGGTCGCGGACGAACGTCGTCGTCGCTCAGCACACTCTCAAGTGGAGAGCTCACGCTGCTACTGGAAGTGCTGGGGCCTTCTTCGAAAAGTTCACGAACATAGTCGCTGAGCTGGTTAATGTTGCCGAAGAAGAGATGGCCCTTGAGCTGCACGACGTGGATGTTGCGGCACTCTCGATCCAGCGTGTCCAGCTCATCCGTCGTGCGCCACGCGTGGCTGCGTAGAGTAGCAGCGCTCATACTGCCGCGAATTGGGGCGTTGGTGGGAGTTCGGGCGCTTTGCATCACGAAGGTCATGCAGGCAAGTAGGGCACCAACAGCTAGACCTTGATTCATGCCCCAGAACGTCATGGTGCCAGTGATCGCCCACACCGTTCCAAGTTCTAGAGCATCTAGCTGGTCGTACGTGTCGATGAGCGCTTCCTTCAGCAGATCCCAGCCAAGATGCATCATCACGCAGCCTGCCATGCAGCGAGGGATATAGGACACAGCGTTGGGTCCCACGAAGAAGAAGAACATCATGATGAGGCCGATAACGAAGCCGCTACGTCGACCGCCCCCTCCACACTTGTAGTACAGCGCTGACGTAGAGTAGCAAAGGTAGTTCTGCACTGTTCCACACACACCACTCAAGGTGTTGGAGATGCCGTGGGCAACGAGCTCGTCGTTGATATCCACCTCCTTGTCTGTGGTGAGGCTCAGTGACGGGATGTTGATCGGCACGTGCATGAGCGAGAAGAACGTGAGGCCGATGATCGTGCCGAATTGCTTCGGGATGACGTGCCACGCGACCAACGAGAAGTCGTACTGCTCCCACAGCGCGTAGAACGGCACGTGCGGCGCGCGATTAAAGAACCAGCCGCTCTCCCGGGCCGAGTCCGTCGAGATCCCGAGCAGCAGCAGCGCCACGTAGAACAGCGGAGGAATGGACACGAAGAAGAGCGGAGGAAACAGCGGTGACTTGATGTGGCGCGCGAGCAGGAAGAGCGTAAACGCCAGCAGGGCGGAGCTGACCCAGAGCCACACGATGTCCTCGTCGAAAAGGCCCTTGACGCCGTCCCAGTTCCACACGAAAGCTCGCCCCGTCGCATTTTCAATGCCACTTTGCAGCACGAAGGCGCCGATACCACCCACTGCGCCAACGATAATGTGCTTGGGGAAGAGGTACACGATGTTGCCGAGCTTCCAGTGACCGAGCACGTAGAACAGCGAGCCGCACACGACGGACGAGAGCGCGTAGGTGACCAAAATGGTTGGCAGCACGCTCGGGTTCGTCGGCCCGAGCTCCTGGATGATGGAGATGGAGATGGTGTGCATGAACGGCACGTTCTCCACCATCATCTGGCAAATGGCGCCGTCGAAGTTGCTGAGCGCCACGAACGTGAACTGGCAGATCGTCGACGACAGCAGGAACATCTGAATGCCCAGCGCGTGCGGCACGGGGATATCCTGCCACTCCACGGGGAAGAAGGACAGTCCGAACGGCACGCAGATCATGAGGTTCACCAGCACGGCGATGGCCACGCAGGGCGCGGCGTGCAGCACGTCCGTCACGCTGCGCTCCCAGCCGCCGAGCGGGTCGCCGGTCTCGGCATGGGAGCCCCAGGACTCGACGGACGTGGCTCCGTACGGCGAATAGCAACGTGGCGATAGACCGTTGGCAGGCGCCGTGATGGGCAGCGTCTCATCCGCAGGAGCGCGCGCAGCCGGCAACTTGGCGAAGTGCAGCGAGGTGCCGCCGGCGTCGCGACGCAGCGGCGGGGGCTCGAACACCATGTGCGTGTGGCCCTGGGGAGGCGGCGTGCTGCGGCGCGGCGAGCGAGTGGCGCGCGGCGTGAGCAGCAGCTGCCGCTCGTCGTCGTTCAGCGGTTCCATGGAGCAGCGGAGACCAAGTCTTGGCTTGCGAGAGACACCGCAAATTGGCGAGTGAGCACCACCAAGAGACTGAGGTGGATGTGCCGCTGACGTGAGTGACGATGCTTTTTAGCCAATAGAGACGCGTTCAAGGGCGTTTCTGACCAATCGCATGTGAAGCCCATCACCCTGAAAATACCTCCGTTGCAGGGCAAACTTGGCAGGATACTTTGAGTGAGATGCTTCAGTTATCGTTGACTGCTGGTCCAGCAGTGCTGGCAGAACTTCATGACCTTTATTCATGTGGTGCAAAGGTTAATGCTCGGGGCGGCGCCTTGGGCCAAGGCTTGGCGGGCTGCAGGCAATGATGCCGTAGCAGGCAAATGCCTGCTCCGCCAATTGCCACGGCCGCAGGCGCCAACGTGGAGGTACGGGCACAAGAAACGAACCCCCGCCGGCAAGAAAAAGCGTCAACAATTGATCTGGTGGTGGCGGCGGCGCTCGTCCACCGACAGCCGGTTGTCACGTCACATTTCGCCACGCTTCGGTGAAGACGTAAAAGATCCTCGCGGGGAAACTTGCGCTGCCTTGTGCATCCAAATCTCTCTTGCTGGCGCGAGGCTCCTCGCGGGAAGCAGACTCAATGGCTGCCGGTGGCTCACATTTGCCGAGTACCAACCAACAGGAGTTGCAAAACTGAGCATGCACAACGAGAACTCGCCAGCTGCGTCGTGTTGCGGTGCAGGGGCCCGAACTTCGGGCTCCTGAAAAAGTATCTTCGGGCCAATGATACTTTTTTGGCAGCATCTTGAAAACCTAAGCCGAAGGTTGGCGTTGGCAGCAATAGCAGAGTTGGTCCCTTATTGACTGCCAGCTCTTTCAGCCATCGTTGGATTCCGCCCCAAGCCACACTAGCCAACCCACAACGAGGTGAAGCAGACGAGTGCAACCAGAAGCGAATGAAGCCCAATCTGCCGCCGCGTGCGCTTGGCATGTTGGAGACGCAACGCGAGGCTTTATGATAGTTGTTTGATGGCATGTTGAAATGTTGAAGACACAACACGAGGCTTTTAAACCTTATGATGTGTTGCTCGAAGCATACCTCTCGTCAATTCAGATCGATGAGGATCACCTTCTGGACTGGCAGCAAGACAACGTGAACGCATTTGTGGGTGCTTATCTGCAGCTCAAGCGCCTCCACGGCAACGAACCGCACCACCCCCGCGTTACGGCCAGCTCATGGACGATGTCGTCTACGAACTCCAAGCAGACCGTAGTTTACCGAATCTGAAGTTGCTCGAAATGAAGCGGTTGTTCCACTTGCTTTCACTATGCTCCTCTTATGGCTACACTTCCCCCTTGACCACTTATCAAAAAGCGCATAAAAACTCAAGACTCGCAAATGGAGCTGGTGCAGCTACTGGAAGGAAGCCTGTCGGCAGCCACGGACGTGCGCGCGCAAAGCGAAGCTCGGCTCACGGAGCTGCTGCGCACCCCTGGCTTCGCGTTGCAGCTGGGCGAGTTCCTCTTCTCTTCGGAGGCGTCGGAGGCGCAGCGACAACTTTCGGCTCTGCTGCTCAAGAAGCTCGTGACGTCCTACTGGGTGGTCAGCGAGGAGGAAACCCCCAACCCGTACGTGGTCCCGGAGCAGGAGAAGACGCAGGTCAAGCAGGCGCTGGTGTTGGCGCTGCAGCAGCGGCTAGAGCTGTTCCAGGGCTCCAAGCTACAGACGGCGCTGTGCCTCATCCTCACGGCCATCTTCGAGCGCGACTGGCCCGACCAGTGGCCCGAGATCCTGCCAACCGTATTGGCCATGATCTCAGGCCAGAGCAAGTTGCACATCGACTTCGCCGTGCGCTTCTTGTCGTTAGCGGGCGGCCACTTCTCGAGCGACAACTGCTGCGAGCTCGTGGCCTCCGTGTTCCCCCATCTGCGCCGCGTATTCGTGCTGCAATCCGAGTTTCCGGCCGCCACACGCTCGCGCATCGCGCGTATCGTGCAGAGCAGCCTGCTCATGGTGGGCATGGAGGCCCAAGTGGGCAACGCCACGGCGCTGCAGCTGCTGCACGAGAACACGACGCACTGGATCGCGCTCTTCCTGGAGCAGCTCAACACGCCCGTGCAGGGCGTCAAGGACTACGCCATCAAGATCCAGATCCTCACCACGCTGGCCAGCTTCGTGCGCGAGTGGCCCAAGGAGATGACGGACCTCATGCCGCAGATCATGCCGCAGGTCTACGGCCTCATGCTCAACGACGCCGAGGCCTACGAACGTGAAGTGGTGCTGAGTACCGAAGAGGAGGAGGAGGGATACGACAGCGACGGAGAGGGCGCGCTCATCGGCCGCAGCGCCATGATCGTCGCCGCCTTCGAGTTCGTGCGCGGCGCCATCCAGGCCCCCACCAAGAAGACGCGCCAGCTCATCGCTGGCGGCCTGGCCGACTTCGTCTTCGTCATGGTCGGCTACATGCAAATTACCGTGAGCCAGATGGAGTCGTGGCAGGAGGATCCGAACAAGTACGTGGCCGACGAGGACGACGAGAGCCTCGCGTACAACGTGCGCAACGCTGCGACCGACCTGCTTACGGAGCTGGAGGCCGTGCTGGGCCGCAAGGCTGTCGTGGCTGCTCTGGACGCGGCCCAGCGGCGCCTCAAGGCTGAGAACGCGAACAACTGGCGGCTCCAGGAAGCGGCGCTGCTAGTCGTGGGGTGCTTGGCCGCATCCACGCTTGATGCGATCAGTAAGAACGCTACCGACATCTCCCAGCTGCTGGACCTCTCGGCGTTCTTGCAGACTCTGTTCAAGGTGATGAACGCCGGCAGCCAGGAGATCTACCTGCGTGCGAGAGCGCTGTGGTGCGCCAGCCGTCTGGCGAAGGGCATGAACCAAGAAATGCTGGACGCGTTCCTTCAGGTGGCGATTTCGGGGCTCGAGCAGGGCCAGGTCCTGCCTGTTCGGATGTACGCTTGCCGAGCCATCGGCGCTATCATTCGAAACGATACGGGCAAGGCTCGCCTTCAGGAGGCGAGTGTGGTTGTCATCGACCGGCTGACGTCCCTAGCCGAGCAATCGACGCACGAAACGCTTCACATTGCGCTCGAGACGCTGGTGGCTGTCCTCCAGGAATCGGAAAGCCTTGCGCTGGAGTCGGCCCACCGTGTTGTGGCTTGCTTCTTGCACAACTGGGGCCAGAACTTGAACGACCCGCTGATCTCCGAGCTGACTGACGGCGCGTTTGGAGCGCTGCTTCAGCTCGACAACGCTGCTATTACGGCCAAGGTGCACGAGCAGGTCTTGCCTGTTATTCGCTCCATGCTGGTCCAGAGTGTGGCGAACCTGGAAGGCGCTGGAAATGGCATCTACATGGCCGGCAGTGCGCTTGCTAGTCTAAAGACCCTGCTGCGCCACTCTTTCGCTTCTAGCGGCACTGTGTCTAGCGGCGGTGCTGACCCAACCACGCAGCAGCTTGGCGCTCACATTGTGCAGCAGACGTTCGAGCCTCTTGTCACGGTACTTGGCTTCGTGGAGGACGAAAAGGTGCTGAACGGTGGCTCGGAATGCCTCAAGTGGCTCGTGATGTTTGCTGTTGACCCTCTCGCTGCTTACACGACCGCCGCTGGAGCCAACGGCATTGACACGACGCTGTCAGTGTCCGCGAAGCTGCTGTCTCCTGCCGTCTCCGACGCAAGCGCGACGTGCGTTGGTGGCCTTATCACCCAGATTTTGCTCAAGCTGGGTCCCAGTCTACCGACTGAAACTGTGCAGTCAATCCTCAGTGCCGTCTGCGCTCGCCTTGCGGCGACGGAGCTCCCGTCACTCGTGCAGTCTCTGTGTATGGTGTTTGCTCGCCTGGTTCACTCGCACGGCCCTGAAATCCTGAACGTTTTGGAGCAGTTGCCGCCCCCGGCCGCGCCGGCAGGCCAGGCGCAGGCCCCCAACATGCTGACTTTTGTGTTCCGAACTTGGATCGAGAAGCAGCAGGATTTCTACGGACTTTACTGCATCAAGGTGACCATGAGCGCTTTGCTGAAGGTTGTCGAGTGGAACGATCCTCGAATCAACGCCATAACGGTGTCTGGAAGCGTTGTGGACTCGGAGGACGTTGGTGCCACGGGAGCTCAAGGCGTCCGAACTCGGTCAAAGACTCGAAGCACCCCTGCCAGTGGCAAGACGCAGTTCACCACGGTGCACTTTTTGACCAAGTTCGTTGTCATCCTTGCCAAGACGATGTCCAACCTGACGGAGGACGAGGAGGAATGGGAATCGTCCGACGACGACTCGTCCGATGGTGAAGGTGATGACGGCGCTGTCTCCGGTTCCGGTGCCGCTTCTTCGGTGTTTGCCCCTGCTGGTAAGTCTTCACGCGCGCTCAATTCGATCTGAATTGGGTGAATAACTAACACTTGTATGCTGTCGAATTTGCAGAGGACTACGAACTCCTCTCGGATCGCTTGGATGGCAACGCCGATGTCGAGGTCAACGATGGAGAAGAGCCTGAGGAAGAGTTTGAAGCGTATTTCGACCCCCTCAACGAGGTCGACCTCAAGGTACGAACTCTCTTAGGAGCTTGTGCTCCGACTTCGAGGTTGCTGACTTCCTCGTTTTCTCTTTGTTTATGTTTTTGTGCAGGGTGTGATTCCTCAGGCGTTGCAGAATGTTACGGCCAACGCCAGCGTGCTCCAGGCGATCATGCCGGAGCTGACGGCTGCCGACAAGGAAGCGCTTGCTGCTGTCTCGGCGCTTTCATCGTAGACTCGGGGGGTCTGTGGCGTCGCTGTCTTCCCTCCGTCTGCCATTTTGCTAAAGAAAATCTGACTCTGTTACTGAATTGTGAATTATTTGTCCACTTTGCGCTGCGTTTTCTCAGGCGAAGGTGCTCCAACTTGGTCCCATCGGATAAGCCGCAGCCTTCGAGTAAGGATTAGCACTGCTCCCAGCTCTTTGCCGTCTGGATCGAGGCGGATCTCTTCTAACAAGTATTTCAGCCTGTGCAGCTTCATCGTGGCGACGTTGTGGTCCAGTGTTGCAAGCAGATCAAGAGCCCACAGAGCTTGCTGCCCGATCTCCGTGGGCGTGAAGTCTACCACTGCGAGCGAAGCGAGTGAAGTTGCCTGCCCTGACGCATCGACCGGCGGTGGAGGAGGCGCTTTCTTGGACTCCAGAAGCCCCAGCCACTCGGCTGATTGAGGCGACTTGGCTATCCTGGCCAGCCGATCTGCTTCAGCTTTTTCTTCGGCTTTCTTCTCGCGCTGCATCTCGCGAGCTTTGAACAGCAAGCGGATGGAGCCTTCAATGCCGCCCGCTTGCCCCACCAGCTTGGCATTCCGCTCTTCATTTACGCAGCAAGCAGGACGCAAAACAACCAGGTAAGGACGCTGTTTGTGGCGCTTTGAAATTGCTGCTTACCTTCAATCGCTACGAAGGAGATAAAGCGACACGTGTGGACGTACAAGCTCAAGTACTTGTCGACGTCGAACCGATTCAGCGTTTCCGTGGCCAGCGTGGCGACAGCGAACGTGTCCAGCTCGGCAAAGAGCGCCAGTCGTTCCAGCTCCACCGAGTCGATTGCCTTTCCGTTTTCCTGGTCGTCCGATTGATTGCCAGAGCGCGTTTGCTGTGCACTACGTGTGGGCGAGTGCGATGGCGAGTACTGGCGAGCTTGCACGTCGGCGAGCAGCGAGCATATCCGTCGAACACCGGCGAGCTGGACGATGGCACTTTCGTGGTTTTCCTTCATCATCTCAACGACAATCGGCACGTTGCTGATGGCGATACGCCTGACGGCGTTGTCACCGCCATAGACCGCGGAAAAGATTGCCTTGACGTCATTCTTGACGAAATCGTCGAGCGGGTTCTCGAGTACAGCTTGGTTGAGAATAGCGGGTCCTCCGGATTCCTCAAGCTGCCTCTTGCCGTCCTGGCAGAACATCATCAAGCGAAGACATCGGATGCTCGTCCGCAACACCGCGATCCGAAATCGCGGCACCTCATCTGGTGGGACGATGACAAACTTCGGGAAAGGTTTGTTGTTGCGCCACGGAGGATCATACCAGCGCTTGAAGGTGTCGATATCGGGCGACAGCTCCAACTGGCGGTAGTGGCGCACCGCATGCAGCAAGGCTTCAGTGACTGCTGGGTTTTCAGAGAGAACTTCCACCTCGGTGGAGGCCTCTTCGAACACGCGCTTGTCCGTGATAACGACATCCATCGAGATCTCTTCGAGTGGATTGCCACGGTTGGTGCCTTCGCCCAGCTCAGCGGCATGAAGGAAATACTGCACCGCTTTCGAGCGGCCAACGCCGTCAGAGAGCTGAGACACCTTACACAAGAGGGATTGTGCACGTACCCGCTAGAACAGGCTCGAGGAACATCGGATAGTGCTGCACGATCAGCACGTGCGTGTGGATCTCGCCACGCAGCTCGGACACCGCGCCGCCCATGGCTCAAGACCCGACGCGACTGCTGGCGGACAAATAAACGCGGATCCGGACAGGAATGGTAGGTAAACCACCAGCAGACACAGACGCGCGTATCCTCCAGCTGATCCATCGCAACTTCACTTCCCTGCATTTATTTATTCTCCACCTGCCATCTCGGCGTACAACCCAATACAACAGCATCGAGATCTTTTTTTCTAATGTTTCTTCATTTTTTGTTTTGACAGGCATGCCACAAACCAGCACTACGCGTAGCAAACACAAGGAAAGAGCTCCAAGTGTCTCGAAAAGAGATCCAGCTTGGCAGCTACAAAACACCGAGCGATCTTTTGACTGCGTTGTCGTTGGCCACGTGGCATTCCACTTGCTTGAAAGAAAGAAAATGAGGAGCACGAACTCCTTAGGCCTCGTCCTTGTGGGAGTACTGCTTCTTGCCGCGCAGCTGCATCTCGCCGATCATCTCGAGGTTCTTCTGCACGGCGTCGGCTGCCCGCTTCTGGAACTTCCACTGGCCGTCCTGCTTGGCGACGACGTCCGACCACGTGACGACCATAACGGGCGCGCACTTCCAGAAGACCGTGGTGTGCGACGTCACCGTGGCGTGCTCGGCGTCCGCGAGCTCCACCACGTGGCCGCTGGGCAGGTGGCGCGTGTCGGCCAGGAACTTGAGCTTCACTAGCTCCTGCAGCCCCTGCTCGATCTCGCCCCTTCCCGAGCACTGGCCGCCCACGAGTTCCTCGAAGAACGTGGCGTCCTCCGTGAAGAGCGCTAGCAGCGTCTTGACCGACTTGTCGCCCTCCTCCAGCGAGTACGAGAGCGCGAACTTGTTCACGAGGTTGATGATCGCCGCCACGTCAGCCATGGTCTCACTTGGTGTTTGGGTCTTGGTCTACTGTTCAGCTTCAAGTCCGATCCGGGAATGAGGGGAACTTTGTATATACTTTTATCGTATACAACCGAACGACGGAATTAACCTAAAAGCGACCCTAAAACTGAACGCGAGATACGGAAGAGCATGTTTTGCCGACTTGCAATGCGTCTACAGCGCGGCGTCGCTGGATTCACGACGAGCGAACGATGCCCAACGTGTATATGGGCTGCAGATGACTTTGTGAAGGCAAGACCTTCTCTCTGCTGCAAGAGAGTTGTAAATCGAGATCATCTTATCTATTTGCCCAAGTTACGTTTTTCGGAGGCTAAGATGAATCACACGTGGAGATTGCAAGACCTGTCTGCTGCTCTTGCTTCTGGCTGCCAGCCTCAGGCTTAGCCGCGCTGAACGCTTGCTGGCTTCCATACGCTCGCAAGCTTTTCATCCTCAACAAAAGAAAGCTGGAGTGGTTTGCAAGAAGAAAGATTGCGTAGCACGCGGGTGCTGGCGTGCATTACACTCGTGATGAACCATTCGCGGAGCAAAGGGCGATATAAATGACCGAATTCGGCTTTTGCCGTGCTTCCGGTGTGTAGTGTTTGGAGGCATCTCAAGACTGGACAATTGAACTACACTATACAGCTCGAATGCCGTACACTTGCTCAAACGCTGCCTTTCGTCGATAAGTTCTCGAGCGGTCAACTCCTATGTGTCGTGAACGCAGGCTGCGGCCAACTGCTTCGTGGTGCGTTTCCGCTGAAGGTGCTCGGAGCATGCATGCTCCTGCTCCTTTCAGCGTCGTAGGTCGTTGCCTTGAAACCCCTGAGAAAACTTCCGCCCCATCACAGCGCTTCCTTGCCCCAGCAGCCTGTCCAGGGAGAAGGCACTCAACGGCCGTCGTGCCGTCCATATATATGGCAGCCTGCCCAAGGTTTTCCTCCCCAAAAAGCTCACAAGTTGCCGTCGTTGAAGTGGGAGACACGAATTCCCCTAATTCGTCGCCCTATTTTCGCTTGTTCTAAAAAGGAGAAGCGACCTCTTGGCCTTCTCTTCTTGCAGGAGCATTCCCTCATCGCCGTCCCGCCCCGCAGCCCGCAGCCGTCGTCCCCTTCCTTCACCCTGCCTNCATGTTTTGCCGACTTGCAATGCGTCTACAGCGCGGCGTCGCTGGATTCACGACGAGCGAACGATGCCCAACGTGTATATGGGCTGCAGATGACTTTGTGAAGGCAAGACCTTCTCTCTGCTGCAAGAGAGTTGTAAATCGAGATCATCTTATCTATTTGCCCAAGTTACGTTTTTCGGAGGCTAAGATGAATCACACGTGGAGATTGCAAGACCTGTCTGCTGCTCTTGCTTCTGGCTGCCAGCCTCAGGCTTAGCCGCGCTGAACGCTTGCTGGCTTCCATACGCTCGCAAGCTTTTCATCCTCAACAAAAGAAAGCTGGAGTGGTTGCAAGAAGAAAGGTTGCGCAGTGGCGTGCATTACACTCGTGATGAACCATTTGCGGAGCAAAGGGCGATATAAATGACCGAATCCGGCTTTTGCTGTGCTTCCGGTGTGTATTGTTTGGAGGCATCTCAAGACTGGACAATTGAACTACACTGTACAGCTCGAATGCCGTGCTCTTGCTCAAACGCTGCCTTTCGTCGATATGTTCTCGAGCGGTCAACTCCTATGTGTTATGAACGCAGGCTGCGGCCAACTGCTTCGCGGTGCGTTTCCGCTGAAGGTGCTCGGAGCATGCATGCTCCTGCTCCTTTCAGCGTCGTAGGTCGTTGCCTTGAAACCCCTGAGAAAACTTCCGCCCCACCACTTCCTTGCCCCGGCAGCCTGTCCAGGGAGAAGGCACTCAACGGCCGTCGTGCCGTCCATATATATGGCAGCCCGCCCAAGGTTTTCCTTCCCAAAAAGCTCACAAGTTGCCGTCGTTGAAGTGGGAGACACGAATTCCCCTAATTCGTCGCCCTATTTTCGCTCGTTCTAAAAAGGAGAAGCGACCTCTTGGCCTTCTCTTCTTGCAGAAGCATTCCCTCATCGCCGTCCCGCCTCGCAGCCCGCAGCCGTCGTCCCCTTCCTTCACCCTGCCTTTCATGATCATCGTGGCGTAAAGCTCTCAAGCGTCCGGCCACCTGATATCTGGACGACAAACCCCAAAGCTTGGAAAGCCGCAGGCGTGCGCCCCGAAACCCACTTCGGTATTCTTCCAGATCCAACAACCAAGCAAGTCAGACTCTGAAGCTAATCCCCCCCACTCCCCTTTCTTCTCCCTCGGTGATGCCTCCCCCAGCCATCCGCACCATGGAGAAGGCCAACGACCAGCCGCTCATGGAACTCTGCGCCAACGAGGCCGTCGTCAGCACACCTCCTCCTCCTCGTAACGACACGTGGAGCTTCGTGCAGATGAACATGACGCTGCTGCCCATCGCGCGGCCACTGCCCGTCAGTGTGAGCCACAGGTTACAGGAGGGCTCGGTGCTGGCTGGCGTCAAGCCCTGCACCCCCACGCAAAAGCTGCACCACCGACTGCGTCAGAACACCACCAACATCAGCCCGAGACGGCACGATCTCGACTGCAACAGTGTGCGGCCAGCGACTGCCACACAGAGCAGCAGTCGAGGCCTCCCGCCCACGCCAAAATCCACCTGCGGAGCCAAACGGAAGTTCTGCGAGACGTGGCACGTGCCAGCTATTGACACTTCGATGCCCCCGCCGGCGGTGAGTGCGTCCCTCAGGATGCGCAGTTTGAGTGAAGACCTGTATCCTCCAGCGCCACGAAGTGATAGCGGATATAGCAGCGACCCGGCCAAGCAAACCCCGCCGGGCTACAGCCCGCTGCACCGAAGCGCCAGCTTGTCCTCGGGCTGCGCCGCCAAGGGACTCTACAAAGGCAAGCGCATCCTGGAGCTGCAGGACGAGGATCGCCGACTCCACCCGGACGATCGCATCACGGCCCCGTCGCCGTCCAAGCGGAGCAAACACGAGCCCTAGACAGAAGGCTGAGAAGCCCGCGGACTCGAGGGTGCTGGGTTGCTATCGCTACACTTGCGTCGCACTGCAAATACTTGATGCATCTCCTACTTTATTAACGCACGTAACAAGCCTTATCTATTTTTCTTTTTCAAGAACGCGCTGGTGGTTGGTGAAGATGGCTTGCATCGTCTCGCGAAATGGCGTTCTCAGACAAGTTTGCGCCATTCTAATTTGCCATCGTGCACAAACCAAGCGCAAGTTGACGTACAAGAGCGTCTTCGACCTGCTAGACAGCGGCCCCACGAACAACAACCACTTTGGCTGGGCGGACAACACAACAAACGTGAGGAACTGCAGGTGCTGCTGGCATTTTTTTCTCGTCTCCAAGAGGAATGACTGGCTCCATTTTTATCAAATTGAAGTTAGTATGTTGCGCTCAAGTTGCTCATTTGATGTGCAAAATACTAGCAACATAATTTCCATTTGGCATTTTTGATCCCGGGCTCAAGGAGCTCAAGAGATGAATCCGTACGTGGAAGCTCCCGAGACGCAGTTCGACCCGGAGACGTATATCCACACGTCCACGGGCAACAAGATCAGCCGCAAGTGCACTCTCAGCGGGGCCCACAACATCCACCTGCGCGGCAAGGTGTGCCAACGAGACGCGGCAATGCAGTGCAGCGATCTCTTTTTTTCCTCAATTCTGCTCGATGCTCGTACTAAACTGTCATTATATTTACAACACTCTCTCTGCAGACAATTATCGACTCTGGTGCGATCGTTCGCGCGGACTTGGCCAAGGTATCGCTCGGAAAGCAGTGCATCATCCGCGAGAAGTGCGTCGTGAAGCCGCCGACTCGAGTCGTGTCCACGTACGCCAGCCAAAAACCGTAGTTTGCTGCTTCTGTGAGGCCCTGATGGTTGTCTGTGTCGTTTGTTGCTGTGGATAGTGGGTTGGCGTTTATTCCGGTGAAAGTGGGCGACTATGTCTACATTGGAGAGGACACGGTGGTCGAGGCGGCCATGATCGGGTCCTACGTGCAGATCGGAAAGAACTGCGTCATTGTGAGAGCTTCGTTGCTAGTTACTATAGTATGATTCGATTGCAGCTGACACTGTGGTGTGTGCATGCAGGGCAAGCGTGCGATCATTCGAGATTGCTGCCGGATCGAAGACAACACGGTACTGCCAGCGGACGCCGTCGTCCCGCCGTTCTCGAGGATTGGCGGCATTCCAGGTACGGCCAATTACTTAGGTGTTTCTCGCTGGCGTATTTGTTAGTTATGCCTATTCATGATTCCTGTTTTGTCTATACAGGAAAACTTATTGAAGACATGCCAGAGGCTACACAAGAGCTGTGCATCGGTCAGATCAGCCGGTACTTTGACAACTTCACCCCGCGGCAGGACTGAGGAGTGTTGTTCCAAACAAAGAAGTGAGTAGGAATCAACGACGAGTATCTGTTGTGATATCCAAAGGAATCCCTCACTTTAATATCTTGAACATGCCCAACGTTTTACACCGACGCTGATGTCACTTCCGCAAAAGAGTGCGCCACCAAGGCCGACTGATTGTGTGTTGCTGTCATCGAGAGGAGGCGTAGTTGATCTCATTAGTGCCCCACCCTCCAGACCAATTACGTCGAGCATTCATGTATTGCGTCCACGGACACATGCATTATCGTTGTGATGTCCGAGGACCGTCGTCGCATCACTGGCAAGCCTGCTCCACTCCAAATTCGTTCGGCAAGCTGCGAAAACTGCGTGCATGCTTCGTGAGTGATACTGTGCACTGCATTTCAAAATTGGTGGAGGTCACCGACGTGAACGTAATGACCATTTTCCGTTCTGGAGGGCAACATTTTCTCGGTTTGCGTGTTGCGGCTCGGTCTATTCAATAACCAGCCCAGAAATTTCAAGTGAAACGCATCATCTTGAGCTAAACCTGCTAGGTGGGTGGATGCCGGTGAGCATGCACAGTGGTAAGCGCGTTTGGGGGGCAAGGCTGCCCGCCCAGGCCATGCTTTTCCTGCATTCAAAACCAAATCAATAGCTCCGTTGCATCTAAAAGTGCCGATAAAGCAAGTGAAGTGACTGCTTCACAACCACTTCTTGTTCGCATTGAGCAGGTGAGACCGCTTATCGGGGCTCACGGGATTGTAGAATGCTGGTCCCGGTACTCTTGCCTTCTGAGTTTTTCCTACCACTCCTTCAGCCCTTGACGTCTTGGACTTGAATACGCTGGCGGACCCTTGCTTCTCTGCAAGTCTGTCAACCAGCGTTGGGACTTCGTACGCTCCGGGACCTGCGCACACAAGAAGCACATTCAGCAATTTCCCGCAGACTCCATTCCGAATAGAGATAACGTCCTTACCGAGTTCTCCGTCTGTTATGGTCTTGCCTGGCAACCGACCGAAGCGGTCTGCGTTCCCCGCCGTGAACGCTGCGCTTGAGTGAGCTCTAGCGACCCAGTCGTATCGAAGTGCGCTCTCTGCATCCTCCGCATTGTACGCTCCCGGTCCGGGCGTGAAAGTTGCGTCGGAGCCTAGGCGCTTTACCGACGATTTGAACACAGATTGAGGAGAGCGATGACCTCGCAGAGATTGACCGAGCTGAATCGGGTTTTCGTACTGCCCTGGTGCAGGAACTTCGGTCGGGATGTTCCAACCTCGGGATGTTTTGGACGAGAACACCGACTTGGAGACATTGTGCGAATATGCTGAGGACGGCGTCGCGGCGTTATAGTCGGCAGGCCCGGGAACAGAAGCATTCGAGTTCTGGTTGCTGCTACGTTTGGGCTGTAACGACAAAACGTAGTGTCAGTCGAACAGAAATTCAAGATGATCGTAGCCTCGCTGGTAGACGCACTGTGTTCACAAAGCTGCTCATGCCGTGTTTCTTGTTTTGTGTCTTACGATCATCTCTAGCAGAACATACGAGTGAGGACTTGCAAGAGATTGTAGTTGGCGGTTTGAAGCAAAGACGCACCTGTTCGGTTGGTACTGACCAGGACCTGGCACAACCAGCTTGACCTGCTCGTTGAATCGTTTGGCCTTGGAAACAAAGCCCGTGCTGTAGCCCAACCGAGACACGGATCCTGAATCAACTGTCGAGCGCACGAGAGTTGGTGGCTTGTAGTATTGACCCGGCCCGGGCAACTCGTTCTGCAACGTAAATAAACGGAAGCGAGAGTTATTCAGTGCAAGTTTCTCATCATCCGACGAATTCAAGGTGCACCTCGCAGTCTCCAAAGCGCATCGTCCTATCGCCAAAGCCATTGCGCTCGTTAGGATCACGATGGAGAACCGTCTCGTACTTGGACGGAATCGACGACACTTTCTACTCATCACCAGTTAGTTCACACTTCAAAAGAAATCCACGATAGTAAAAACGCGTACCATGCTGGGGTCCGGCGGTGGTTGTCTGAGTGCGACAGCTCCACGCATGACTGCCCCCGTTGTCTTGGTCCCCACCTGCCGAAAGTTGGGCTTGGACGGCATCTCCTCGGCCGGATACGTCGACGCAGGCAGCTTCATCCTCGCCTTGTCGATTGACTTGTACCAGATCACTCCAAGCTCTGTCTGATCTTCGCTTCGGTATTTTTAAGGCATCAAAGAGCTCCAGGCCAGCAGAATTAGATGACCAAGTCCATTAACGGAGACGTTCCTCGAGCCATCAATTCCAACCCAACCGGATGGTATGGCATAGTGAGTTCAAGTCATTTTGGTCTCGAGGGACATGACGACGCCTCTCGTCTCGTTCGGCCTGGTGGCCGACGTGCAATACGCCGACGTGGAGGACGGCTGGGACTTCCATCACATCTCGCAGCGGTTCTACCGTAACGCCCTACCGCAGCTTGATGCCACCGTCGCCGAGTGGCTGCGCGTGGCCGAGAGCGGAAGCTCGAGCTCGAAACTCCGCTTCGCCGTGAATCTGGGAGACCTCATCGACGGCAAGAACCGACCTGCATCCACGTCACGCCAAGCCCTGGAGAGCACGAAAGCGGCCTGGACGCCATTCATAGAGAAGGTGGGGCCGGTGCATCACCTTGTTGGCAACCACGAGCTCTACAACTTCCCGGCCGAAGTCATCCAGAAGGAGTTGCTCTACCAGGAGAATACTACCGATGGTAGGAGCTACTACGACTTCCAAGCACCAGAGGCGCCGAAGTTCCGCTTCGTGGTGCTGGACTGCTACGGGTTGTCCATCCTCGGGAGGGACAAGAGCGACCCCGTGCACCAAGAAGCGATGAAGCTGCTGCGAAGTGTGAACCCGAACGAGAACCTCAATTCTCCTACGGGTCTTGAAGGTGAGCAGCGGAGGTTCGTCGCTTTCAATGGAGCGGTGGACCGAGAGCAGATGAAGTGGCTGGAGCAGACACTGGCCAAGGCCTCAGCGGCTGGAGAGCATGTGATCATCTTCACACACGTGCCGATCCACCCGAGCACGACGCCGTCTCCTGCCAGCTTGCTGTGGAACTACCCGGAAGTGCTCGAACTGATCCGCCGCTTCTCCTGCGTCCGCGTCGTCTTCTCGGGTCACTCGCACGCTGACGGATACATTTACGCGCACGAAGGCATGCACAACAAAGGAGTCCACTTTGTAGTGTGCGACGCCATCCTAGAGTGCGCTCCGTCCGAGACCGCTCACGCATTGGTCCACGTCTTCGACAACAAGCTGGTCGTGCAGGGCTACGGCAAGATCCCAGCACGTGAACTACGCTTCCCTGCTACAGAGTGAACATGGTAAACCAGGAGAACTTCCGGCGGTGCAGACGGGTGGAGTTCAACGACAAGCTCTTGTTGAAGTGGAAGCCGCGAAGATACCTGTTTTTATTCTCGTCCTAGAGCAGACAGAACTTCTACCTGTTTGCGGACGAAAACAACGTAGAGAACAATTCGATAAACAATAACCACACGTCCACAGCACTTGCGGTCGCTCTTGACGTTCGGATTTCGCTTCAGGCGTGGGGGGTCTTATTTACGCCGCGTCACTTTTTGTTTTTTCACTCACGAGGTCGAGCTGGCTTTGCTAGCGCTAAGTTAAGTTGGCACTAACTGGGCTGGCTCCGCTCGTCCGGCCTCCTCCACTCCGCTGCTGTGACAAAGGCTTCCATTGCCAGATCCAACGCCGCAGCTGCAGTCGCTCGAAGAAGAAGGGTATTGAGTGCACTTAGTGGTGCTCCTCCTCCTTCTCGGCGAACGCGTGTCCTAAAATTAAGTATTAAATAAGAAGATCCCAGTCGTTAGAGACAAAATAGGGTTGGTAGACTTGATATCGGGAAGCAACGTACTGTGGTGGCACCACCACTCCACGGCGCAGCCGGCGCCGCCCACGATGAGCATCATGTGCGCGAGCGGCTTGATGCTGCCGTTGTAGATGAAGCGGTTGCCGTAGCCCTGGGCCCAGGCGTTGAACTTGTTGGTGGGCGGGTTGGCCGAGCGCGCGGCGATGCCGGCGCGG
>JAABLK010000729.1:0-18175 GCA_012295415.1 Phytophthora chlamydospora | reverse complement strand
TGTCTGAATCCAGGTGAAGTTGCCGAAGAAACGAGGAGCCATCCCCTGACCAAGGCTTGCACGATCAATGAACTCGTTTCCCAACGCGCGACACCAGTTTGTGCAGAATGCATAGTTCGATACCGTTCGTAGAGACCGCATGAGAAAGTCAAGCACAACGTGACCTTCACTCACTCAAAATCCCTGCAACATTAGCGCAACTTAACCCAAGATAACTGCTGCTCCCCCTTTTCATATCTAAACCCGCACTCGTCATCTACACTCCCGCTCCCCGCGCTCTCCGCGCTCTCCAGCTATGGGCATCCCGCGCTTCTACCGCTACATGTCAGAGCGCTACCCGCTGCTGAATCAGCCCATCTCGGATGTGTCGCTGCTGCCTGAGTTCGACGCGCTGTACCTGGACATGAACGGCATCGTGCACAACTGCACGCACTCGGACTCGGCGGACGACGCGCTCAACTCGCTGTCGCTGGAGGCTCAGCTGCACGGCATCTTCACGTACCTGGACCGGATCATCACGCACATCATCAAGCCGCAGCGCGTCGTGTACATTGCCATCGACGGCGTGGCTCCGCGCGCCAAGCTCAACCAGCAGCGCTCGCGCCGCTTCCGCGCGGGTCTGGACCGCCAAGAAGCCATGGAGAAAGAGAGATACATGCAGATCAAGCTCGAGGACGAGAAGAACGGCCGTAAGGCCAAGCCGGTGTCCAGCAAGTTCGACTCGAACTGCATTACGCCCGGTACGGAGTTTTTGAGTAAACTGTCGCAGCATCTTGTGTATTTTGTACGTCAGAAGATGAAGAACGACCCGTTGTGGGCGAGACTCGAGGTCTTCTTCAGTGGCGCTGAGGTGCCTGGAGAGGGAGAGCACAAGATCGTCGAGTTCATCCGCCACCGCAAGATGGCGCCCGACTATGAGGCCAATATGCGCCACTGCATGTACGGCAGTGACGCGGATCTGATGCTGCTGGGACTCATGACCCATGAGCCGCACTTTACGCTCGTGAGAGAGACGGTGGTCTGGGGAAGCCACCACAAGAAGGTGGCGGCCAAGCAGATCGAGGAGCAGCAGTGGCAGCTCGTGCATCTGAGTCTGTTTCGAGAGTATCTGATGATGGAGATGCGCGTGCAGCCCCCGCTGGACGGAGAACGGATGCTGGACGACTTCATCCTGCTCACTTTCTTGCTGGGAAATGACTTTATCCCGCACAGTCCGACGCTGGAGATCAGCGAGGACGCGATCCCGTTGCTACTTAAGGTGTATCGCGAGCTGCTGGAGAACCACAAGGGCAGCTACCTCACGCACAACGGTACAATCACGAACGTCAAGCTGCTGCAGGAACTGTTCCACATTATCGGCAACCAGGAGGAGGAGATTTTGATTAACCGTGCCATGGAGGAGAAGAAGCGGTCGGGACGTCGTGGTGGACGTCAGCAGCCGAAACAACCGGCCGCGGATGCAGTCGAAGTTCAGAAAGCCATCCTGGCTCTTCGAGACGACGACGATGACGATCTCCCGCCGCCTTTAGTCGACGATGAAGAGGAGGACGAAGAGGAAGCTGAGCGCGCGCTGCTTGAAGCGCTGGATGGACCGGAAGCGAGACTGTCACTTGAACTGGAAAAGAGCGAGCGAGAGGTGCTGCTGCTTGTTGGCAGTGAGAGTTTCCAAGACACGAAATGGAATTACTACGAGCGGAAATATGGCATTAAACGCGGCAATGGCGATGCTGGCAACAAGGAGCTCGAACAAGTGAAGAAGTCGTACATGGAGGCGTTGGTGTGGTGTCTTTCGTACTACTTCCAAGGCCCCCAGTCGTGGTCATGGTACTACCCTTACCACTACGCACCGATGGTGTCGGATCTCACGGACATCGAAGAGTTGATTACAAACGTCAAGTTTGACGAAGATCCAGCGATCGCAGGCCCACTGCTGCCGTTCGAGCAGCTCATGTCCAACTTACCGGCTTCAAGCGCTAACCTCGTGCCGGAGCCGTACCGGTTCCTGATGGTTTCGCCTCTCTCTCCTATCAAACACTTCTACCCGGAAACGTTTGCTATCGATATGGAAGGCAAGCGCAATGCGTGGGAAGGCGTCAACTTGCTGCCTTTTATCGACGTGGCGTTGCTCAAGCAGGCCATCGCTCAGTACTGTCCAGACTCGCAACTCACGGAGGCGGAACGGAAGCGCAACACGCTGCAGCGACTGCCAATTCGAATTGTGCGAGATCTGAACGTGCTGGACACTTTGAAATCCACACTGCCTGGCGTTGTCGGTTTCCCGGATGTGCTCTACTGCAACACACGTGTGGAAGACTTCGAGCTGCCGCCCATCCCCGGTGGTGAGTTCAAAAGCATGCTGATGGATGGCGTCGTGCTCCCTCTAGCTGGATTCCCGTCACTGTACACGGTTCCCCTCGAGAGCACGCGTATCGCTAGTGTAGGGTTGAACTGCTTCGGTATGAGCTCGCGGAAATCCAGCTTCATCATCCAGCTCCCGGCTCCAGGAAAACTGAACGATGGAGCAAACGCGTCGGCAGACGAGATCAATCCCAGCGAGCTTTTAGGCACGACGGTGCTGGCGAATTGGCCCAATCTTCACGAAGTACTCGTTGTGGGGATCAGCACGCTGTCCGGGGAATACCGCTTGAAGCAGTCAAGTCGGCAGCATAATAACCATGGCCGGAAGAAGAATGAGGTGGTCTTCGCTCCCTATGGCCCCGACGAGAAGAGTGCGTGGGCGTACTATGCTCAGACTGAGGTGGTCAAGATGCTGTCTGGCCGCGGCGTTCCTGGCAGTGGCGGTATCGACCTGGGAAGGACTGGAATCACGACAGTCCTGCATGTGCTGCCTCTCCAAGGCATGGTGTCCAATCCGCTTACCGGTGCCGTCGAGAAGAAGTTCGGAGAAACCGAAGCGTTCGTGCCAACGCAGCTTACCGTTCGCAACCACAAGCTGCTCGATGCACGCTTTGAAGAGACAGGCACGTTGCCGCTAAACGAGCGTTTCCCTGTCGACTCGAAGGCGCTTATCACGCGCGGCAAATGGCTGGGCTGTACAGCCATCGTGCGTTCACAGGACGAAGAACAGCACACTGTCACCGTCCACGTGAACACCATTGACCAGGAGCCTCCGTTCGGCTACGTGATCGCGCAGAAGATCACGGATCGCTTCTTCCCGGGCTACTTGGTGGCTCAGAAGCTGGGCATCTCGGCGTCCACGTTGGGGCTGATCACCGGCAGCGTGATTATCAAGCCCAGCGGCACTGACATCGGCCTCAACATTCGCTACCGGAAGGAGCTGCTCCTTCCGGGGTACTGTCGTCTAGTGAGTCGTGACAATAGCAGTTCAACTACCGATGACGAGGTCAACGTGTGGAGGAAAGGGGACATTGTGAAGATCGTTGGAAGTAGTGCTAGTAGTGACACTGGAGAGGCCAACTCGGGCCATTCTCCGTCCAGAAATGGCAGCGCCACCGCGTGGGAGTACACGGAGCGTGCAGTGCAGCTGATTGCTGCTTACCAGAAGGAATTCCCCGAGGTCGTTCGGAACCTGAGCCAACTGCCTTTCGCGACGACGTATCAAGGCAGGGGAGTGTTCGGAATCGACGATGCCGAGCGTGTGGACGTCAAGGCCGAAGCGGTGAAGCAGTGGATCGAACAGCAGCACCTCGGGGCGAGTGAGCACTCGAAGCACATTCCGATTACCTCCGAGTACGTCGCCCTGAATGCGATTCGAGCCATGGAGGCCGCTGGAACGTTGCGGGCTTCGGAGCGCGCCAAGGCTGCGGAAGAGCAGCGACGTGCTCCGGTCGTGGCGACCGTCAGCGCCGCCGACTTGTTCCGCCCGAATCCGCTTGTGAACCAGGACCTGACCGGACAAGAAGTCTCGCAGCGATCGTCTGTCAATGCAGGCGCGCCAAACCTGGGCGACCGCGTGATCAACATCAGTGCGCGTGGCGTGCCGTTCGGTCACCGAGGCACGGTTGTTGCCACGCACGTGAGCAGCCGATGCGTTGAAGTGCTGTTCGACGAGAGCTTCACGGGCGGCGAGGCTCTTTACGGAACGACGACCCTCGACCGCGGCAAGATCGTGGCCTGGAACAACTTGCTGTGCGTGTCGGTTCCCCCCGGCGGCAAGAAGCAGAACCACAAGACTCGCTCGAAGCACGGGCAGACTCGAAACGCCCAGCAGAACAATGGCACTTCGCAGCGGCGCACGTCGGGCGGAATGCCAGCGATCAGCACGAATACTCGTGTACCTAAGAAGCTTCTCAAGGCGAACGAGAACGTTGCTGCGGCGCCTTCCACGCCGTTGGTGCCACCGCCAATTCCTGACGCCTTGCCGCCCCCACCCAACCCGGAGAAGATCCAGAAGCTGATTCAAAAGTGGAGTTACGACGGGGAAGTTGCCACCCAAGGCAACGAAGACGTCCAACCTGATGCACCGAAGCCATCGAAGCCGGTAGCGCCGCCTTCACCCACGTCGGTGGGGTCAACACCGTCGGCGCCGACGCCAGCGTCACTGTCTTCGGAGGAGAAGTTGGCTCCATCCGTCGCGGCGCTCTTTTCCGCAGCGGAGGCTGCCGCTCCGGCACCGCCCGTGGATCCATTGATGGGGCTGTTTCCCCACATGTACGATCAATCTTCAAGCACGTCTTCTGTGCTTGCACCCCCCCTGCCGAACGGATCCCCAGCACCGCAGTTCGTGGCGCCACCTCCTCCTCCAGCGTACTACGGGGCACAGCCACCGTTGCCGGGACAGCAGCCGCAGCTCTTCCTGATGCCCAATGGCTCGTATGCTCCCATGTACGCTCCGCCTCCACCAGGAGCGTATGCCCCGCCGCAGCCACAGGCTCCGATGCCGCCGAGCGAAGAAGAATACCCTCCGCTTGGAGCTGCGCCTCCTTCAAAGAGCGACAAGAAATTGAGCACGAATGAGGCCCCAGCGGCTACGGCTGATGGATCGAAGAAGAAACATCATAACCGCGGAGCACGGGGCAAGAAATCCACGTCGCCCAAGAACGACGGCAACGCCAAGGCTGGCGCTCAAGGAGCGCAGAAGAAGTGGAAGCCCAAGCAGAACGGCGACGCCAAGGCCAAGAGCGGCCCGCAGCTCTTGCTGCCGTCGCAGGTGATGCGTCAACAGAAGCCGCAGCAGTAGCAAACCAGTTCGATAGGAACTAGAGTGTTAGTGTTCAAAAATATACAACTTGCCTGCTAAGGCCCGCAAGCTCGTCCTCAGAACCTCGAATCCTTGACGTATGATACGAAAGACAAGGCGTCCTAGGACGAGGGCCTCTCTCGTTCATGAAAGAAAACGAAAGGATACGCTCAAGCCTCCCGTCATTTCCACTTTGAAAGTCGAGGTGCAAGAATGGCGGCGGTCAAGAAAAGTGCCAACGCAGGTTCTGCTTTATCGATTGAGGTAAATCCTAGTTCCGTCCTTCAATACCCTTCGGTCGGCGGTGACTATGGCGAGAAGGTGTCGACGATCGACCAGCTGCCACGAGGGACTGCGCTTCATGCCGCGCGTACGCCGTTGACCAAGGATGGGGCTCGAGCAACGCCCTTTTCCAAGCAAACTTCGACGATCGTGAACCCTGAGGTCGCGAAGATCGTGCACAGTGACTCGACTTCCAGTATCAACAACAGCAGCGACCACGATAACGTGTCGTCGGCGTCGGGAAACACGGACACCGAAGCTCCCGCGAACAATGAGTCGCTTCGTAAAGCCCCCAGTGCGGCAGACCTGGCCAGAAAAGCTGCACGCCGAGTCAATGTGTGGAAGAAGTCCGAGCAGGAACGCCGTAGAGAGGAGGAACGTGCTCGACAGACCAAACTCGAACAGGATAAACGTCGACAAAACCATGCAGCTCACGTGAAACACCGTCGTCGCGCCGAGATCTACGCTCTAAATGCACTTCTGCGGCAACTGCAACAGGAAAAAGTCGCGCGATATATTTCAGCTCAGAAGAAGCTGCAGGAAGAGCAACAACAAGCAGACGGATCAAGTCTCACGAGCACGACTGCAGCACTCGCACAAGTTCGAGCTGTCGGAGTCTGAAAAAGTATTCAACACTAAATTGTTAGAAGTACTTCGAAGTAGTATAACATTTGAATCAATCAGCCCAGTCTTAGCCTTTGATGCTTCACAGTGGCTTGATGCTGTTGCTGGAAACTGTGGCACCATTTTGCCTTTTGGAAGTGAAATCCTTGATCGTTGTGGTCGATGAACTACGGCAATGCATTCCGAGTGAAGCAAAACGAACATGCCGTACGAGTGTTCTTCGTCTGGAAACAAGCTGTCGGTTTGATGGCGTCGTGGCTGATGTTGTGAACTTAGCATCACTGCTCCGCCATGAACCCCAACAACCATCGGACTGGTGCTCCGCCCTGTCGAAAGCGACAGAAGGCCATCCTCTGCGAGGTTCAATGGCCCTGCTTCGGCCAGGGTAGAATCCTTTTTCTAAGACTGAACAACAACTTGTCTCTATTTTTGCACTAAAACAGGTATTCCTGAAAAAGGTAACATGGGTTTTTAATGCCTTCGGGACTGCTCAACCAGCATATTCTCGATCATCTGCACTGTATTAGCAGACGATGATCCACCCAGTACAAAGTCCGTCAGGTCTTGCATGAACTGCGAGTTGGCATCCCTCGCTAGTGTCTCGGGGGTAATGACGTGCCAGATACGCAGCATGGTAAGCCCGTTACCGGGCACTGATGCCCTCGCGGGTTGCCGGATCACCATCGAGCCTTTCTCCTGGAAGCGGATTCCACGTAATTGCTGCCCTTTAAACTCGGCCGGGTCGATGAAAGACCGCCACGCGATCACAGTCCTGTCCTCCTCGACATACCGTCGGAAAAGCTGTTTGATCCTGAACTCCGCTATCCTTTCAGGCGCTTTGATCTCAACTCCGAAACACTCGACCACTGAATCATCCTGTGCAACGTCTACAAAGCCGTCCCTCCTTCTCTGCTTTTGGTACGAGAAGCTGTACTTCTCGTGGTGGAACGACTGCGCCACACAGCTCCACGCCGCTTGTGCTGTCTGATGCACATCAAACGGCAGTGTTTTGTCTCCAAATACGCCAATACACGCGCCATCCCCCGTATCCGCTCGATAGAACACCCTTTCCGCCTCCTGATACACGTCATCCACGCCACCGTCCAGCTCCTCGAACACGGCCTGGTCCGACACATCAGGCTGTAGCATGAGCAACCTTTTCGTCCTTTTCTCCTGCGTGATCGTCGTCTCCATCACCTACAAAAACACCAAAACATTAATAAAAATATAAAAACTTACGACATCTTCCCCATCTCCGTACCCGTCGAGCGACCCTCGTATTCAGCGCTCTCTGCAGCATTTCCCGCAGTTTCTTTTGGTCTTCCAATGCACCTTTGAGCCTAGTATTCTCCCTCTCCACGGCCAACCTCTGGTCCAATTGGTGCGTGGCCAGATCTCGCCACACGCTCGTAAGGGCCGATGACGCACTCAAGTTCCCGTAATTGAGCGAATTGTTGCGCATTTGCGCGCGCTGGTCCGCGCCCTCTTTGAGCGCATTTAACTGCGTCTCCAGCCCCTTGACGCATGTGCGTAGGAACTGAACCTCGCGGCGGCGCATCTCGCGGGCTCCATTACGGTGTCTGCTGGTGGCTTGGGGAAGTGGGTGGGCGGCTTCGAAGGCCGCCCAGGCGGCGCTCTCGGACAGGCGGCTGAAGCACGAGACTTGTCTGCGGGTGGGGGACTCGTCCACGGCCGCGTTGTACTCGTCCAGCAGCGCCAGCACCTCGGTGAAGGCCTCGTCGTCCTCTTCCAGCAGGAAGGACGCCATGCTTTCGTGGTGATGATGGTCAGTGACGATTGTTGCCATTGTTGTCCGGTTAAACATGTCGTGTTTCGAGCATCTGAGTCTGATTCGATAACGAACGGAAGAGAAAAAAATACGCGACATGCTAAAGAGACAGTTGAACATGAACGGAGTATTGAGACCAAGAAGAAAAATAGGTTGGGAATTTTGGGCTTACAGTTGTTACTTCCACTTCGTAACGACAAAGTTTTGTGTTTTTTGGGATGGCGTCTTCCACGTTGAAAGGAACTTCGGTTCGGTCCTTCGAGACGCCAATCCACCACAATACTAAGATAAATCTTTGTGAATCATGCGCACCGCTGGAAAAGGTCGTTCACCGCCAGTTCGGAGCGAAGTGAAACCACGGAGACCGGTCGAAGAGCGCTCGTGCCACGAGCGGAGCCGCTCAGTTGAGCAAGTATATGCGCCTGCAAGTATCCGTCTGAAGCTCGTTCGCGGCCGTGCATTGGTGACGGGAATCGCCAACGTTTGGGGTCGGCTTCGATCTCTTCGCGAGCGACGTCACGGGCGCTGGTGGCCACCATAGCTTGGTGAACGCACACGTTGCATAGCGTCACCTCCCGCTGCACGACGTGCGAGCCGAGTCGGTCGTCGCGTCTCGGGTCGGTGACGCAGCTCATGACTGGCTTATTCAGGCGGCAGGATGAGCACACGTAGCGCCAGCACAATTGGCACGTGGTCGCCGGTTTCTTCCGGTGGCCACTGGTGGTGAACCACGGCCCGCGCTTCTTGCAAGTCACGCACAACTTGCTGTCCATCGGTGCGATGGCGGCCGCAGCCGCAGCGGGGATAGTGACGGTGAGCGAGCCGTGTCGAGCCTTGCGCTGAGGAAGCGAGCGCGTTAGCCCCGCCAAACTCGTCTGCTGAGCAACGAAGCCCATGAGTTGCTGGGCTGGCGGCTGCCGCTGCGACAACATCCACGAAAGCTTCTTCATGCGGCCACACAGCACAACGGTGCCAGTCGCTGCCATCGCTTGGGTAGTCGATCGCACAGCAGCGTTTCCACCGCTTAGACAAGCACGGGCAAAGACTTCAACCGATCCGCGTCTAGGACCTTCACAAACGTCGCTGGTCGTGGCGTCTCCATCGCGAAAGAGCGTGCAGGTCGACATGTTGCCACGCCGTACGTTGGGTCGGATGTGAGTCTGAGGGAAGTGAACCGAGTGGCGAAGCTGGAAACCGACGCGCTCTCCAGTGGCCAAAGTGGTCATGCCTGTGGCCTCGAGGAACACCAAGTCCTCACGTGTACCGGCACCCGGCAAGGTGACGGGGTAGTGCAATGGATGGTAGCGATGGTGGTCGATGGTCGGGCCGTCTTGCTCAATCCACTTGATCGTCAGCGACCGGAACGGATCGGTTGTGGTAGGCGACGTGATGGTAGCGAGTACAGCGCCATCCGTGATGTTGTCGCGCTCGTATGCGCTCTTCACTCGCATCGCTTCGGATGTGGCGCCAAGCGCGCCGAACATCGCGTCGTCGAGCGATCCAGGAACGGATCCCGTGAGCTGAAGAACTGGTAGCTCCACACCCAGGAGCGTGGATGCCCCTGCACCAATGTCGGAGTCGTTACTGATCGTGGTGGTCCTGCTGTCGGAACTGTTGGTGCTGCTGTAGTTGCTCGTGAAGCTGCCCGTTCGTCGACTGAAGAAACTGGAGACGCTGCTGCAACTGCTGTCGCGACTGCCAATGCTGGGGCAGTAAGTGTCGGTGTCGGAAAAGTCTGTAAACTCGGAACTGCGGTGGCGAAAGCTGCGGAGGCGCTGGTGGCGGCGCATGCGGCGCTCGACATCCTTCCGTCGGCGCTGTAGGAACACGCGCAGGTTCCGCTCGTGCTTGATGCACTTCCAGTGGTTGGAATCGACCTTTCGGCAGTCCTGCTCGATAAACCTCTCGTACTGCACGACGGTGTTCTGAACGAAGATGCGAGCTACTGCCTCAAGCTGTGCTTCGTCCTCCACGGCCAGTTGCAGTGGCGGAAACGGGCTCTTGAACTCGGGCGCCTTCGCTGATCGGTGGTGAATACGCATCGCGCCGACCTTCCTGTTGGGTCTGAAGCTACGATGGGTTGGTGTCCTGCGTTGCACAAGAACGATTCTTAAATGGGGCGAGACGTTGGCGTTTGCCAAGTTGGTGCAGCTCTGAAGCAGGTCCGTGCCCTATGAAGCCGAAACGCTGCGCTCAGGGCGGTTTGCTCAAGATAGTGCTGCAAACAGCGGAGGTTGGCAACGGACCTCAACGCTCTCGTTGCCAGGGCAGTGGCGGAGGCTGTCGCATGGTGCGAATGCGACGCTTGGTTTTGGTGGCCAGCACAGGAAAGACGACGAGCGCTTGGCGCAATGGTGGCCCCATGCTGCTGATCGTCCCTGACACTTGCCCCGCAATTGCCGACAACTCACAAAGCAACCGTCGCGGCCTGAAAGGCGACACGAAGAATCCAGAGCTGACGCCCGTGCCGCAGGACTCGCTTCTGAAACGCGAAGAGTCCATTGGCGCCAATGCTTGTGCTGGGTGGTTCTGCATCAGTCGAGCCAAGGCTGATCTGAAAAATGCCTGGAAGGAAGCAGGTTGCTCGGTCGTTCTCAGTCCAGCGTCGGAATGGAGCGGAGCCGTTCATAACGGCCGCCGGAGCACTTGACTGTGTATAGCTGAAGTGGAAAATGTATACTATGGTGTATAGGTTGGGTGACTCTTTTTCAAACCTTACAAAAACTGAGTAAGAAATCTGACTGTCTGACTGTATACACATTATTATCAGGTTGCAACGTCCGTTTCCTGGCACAAAACGACTGGGGCGACGGCCGAAAAGTCACTGGTTAGTACGTTCCGCCCTTGGTACCTGCTTTTCCACACCACTCTTATTCGTCTTGGCGAGACGAGGGCTGGGGAGTTACGCTGGCGTGGGGTTTGAACAGTGACGTGTGCGTCCAGTTAGATGGGGATCTGCTTCGCTTGAGTGTTCTGCTGGAGTCGACACAGGTTTCAATCATAGCGGCAACCACTTTCGTCATGCTGGCGGACATTTATCACTAAACTGTGGAACACCAGTCCACTCGCTGTCGCTGTAGCGGGCTCTGCTTTTCCAGGAGTCATATCGCTCGATGGCTGGGTGTCAACCCGGAGCCACCAATGGAACGAAGAAGGAACATGTTGCTCGCTGCGACAGTGAGGGCGCAGCACCTAAAGCGTCGTCTTGCGCATGCGCGACAACTTCAACCACACAAACGCCACGTTGCCCCATGGATAAGCATCATTGCGAAGCAGACTTCAGTGATCGACGCTTCCTCCATTGCGATCTTTGTGGTCGGTGGACTTGGTACCCCATCTCACGCTAGACTAAGACGCCGCCCCCAATTGATCGGCGTGACTTCACTCCAAACGTATTAAATAGCGGCATTCAAGATCAATGCTGTCCAAAGCTTATGAGTCATACTGGTTTTGGCCAATTAGAAAGGGGGGGGGGGGAGATGACAAGTGGATCCAAAGTCGAACCTGCGCTCTTCCTCGCAATGACTTCCAGAGCCTTCGTGGCAACCTCCGGCAAGGGCGCGTTCCAGCGCGAAGCGTCCAAGTTCCGCAATTGGATCGAGCGCAACAGCAGCGCCGCCTTCCCTGCCGGTACCATAAACTCTTTTGACTAAAATTTCACGGTCCGTTATGTGCGCTGGCGACTGATGCGATCTGCTTGCTGCTGCGGCCCCGATAGAGAAGCATCGCTACCACCTGTACGTCTCATTGGCATGTCCGTGGGCGTCGCGCTGTCTCGGAGCCATGAACCTCAAGGGGTTGGACGATATCATCGGTCTCTCCGTGGTGCACCCGGTCTTCCAGCGCACTCGACCCAACGACGAGAACGACAGCCACGTCGGCTGGGCATTTGCTGATCCAACGAAGACGCCGGCGTTGAAAGGACCATCCAGTCTGGGCTCCTACTCGTCCAAGGGCAGCATCCCGGACACGGTGAACAATGCCAAGTTCGTCCGTGACCTGTATGACTTGTGCACGTCCGAGAAGACTCGGTACACGGTGCCGTTGCTTTGGGACAAGAAGAGCAAAACCATCGTATCGAACGAGTCCGCGGACATTGTGCGCATGCTCAACAGCGCGTTCGAGGACCTGGTGCCGTCCAAACTGGACCTGTACCCGGAGGAGCTGCGCGCGGAGATCGACGGGCTCAACGAGTGGGTGTACAGTGACATCAGCAATGGCGTCTACAAGTGCGGCTTTGCGACTTCTCAAGCAGCATACGACGAGGCTGTGGAAAAGGTATTTGCTGGCTTGGACCGCGCCGAGAAGATTCTGTCAGAACACCGCTTTCTGGTCGGAGATCGATTCACGGAAGCAGACCTGAAGCTCTTTCCAACTCTGGCGCGCTTCGATGAAGTGTATGCTGTCCACTTCAAGGCCAACAAGCAGCTCATCGAGCAGTACCCCAACCTCAGCAACGTACGCGTATATGCGTCCATGAGGTGGAGTATTCTTGACAAACGCTAACCCCTCTGTTGCTCTCTGTGCAGTACGTTCGTGACATCTACCAAATGCCGCCGATGGCGAAGACTGTGAACATGCAGCACATCAAAATGCACTATTACGCCTCGCACACGCATTTGAACGCGTTCGGCATTGTGCCGGCGGGACCAGGCGTCGACCTCACTCGCCCCCACGACCGCAACCGCTTCCAGAACGCGACACTGCCGAGTTTCTAAGCCTCTCGATGGCGAGAAGAATTTCCCTTGTATGTCGGCGCCGTTTGTTGTCTACAAAGGGAAGTCACAGCCTCCTCCACCAGCTCCGCGATGAGCGTGGGCTCCACATAATCCACATCCAAGGGAAATGCGTTGACCAGAAGCGATTGGTTTTCCTTCCGCTGGTCCAGTGATGATGCCCGTGAAAATGTTGACCACACTTGGCTGATGAGCTAAACTTAAGAATTTAGCTGGAAGAATCACCCCAAGAATCACTCTTCAACTTCCCAAGAGCTCCTCACATCAAGCCCCCCCCCCCTCCAACAGCAACAGTCCTCACTATGACGGCCGTCTTCAAATCAATCAACGCGCAGAACAAGCCTGCGAGCAAGTTCCGCCACTTCATCGAGCGGAGCAGTAAAGCTGCCTTCCCTGCAGGTGCACATCTCATCGTCTTGCAACCTTGACGCAGTAGTAAACTAACTCGCTTTATATGCCTACCAGAGAAGGACAGGTATCACCTGTACGTCTCCTATGCGTGCCCCTGGGCGTCGCGCTGTCTAGGCGCTCTGTACCTGAAGGGTCTGGACAGCATCATCGGGCTGTCCGTGGCGCACCCGGTCGTCCAGCGCACGCGGCCGAACGATACGGAGGACACGCACAGCGGATGGACGTTCGTGGACCCGGCGGTCACGCCTTCGCTCACTGGTCCGACCGGCCTCGGATCGTACTCGTCTCAAGGCTGCATCCCTGACACCGTCAACAACGCCAAGTTCGTCCGCGATCTGTACGAGAAGGTCACCTCGGACAAGACGGCGTACTCAGTTCCGTTGCTGTGGGACAAAAAGACGAGCACTATCGTGTCGAGTGACTCGGCGGACATCGTGCGCATGTTCAACAGCGCGTTCGAGGACTTGATGCCGTCCAAGCTGGACCTGTACCCGGAGGAGCTGCGCACGGAGATCGACGAGCTCAACGAGTGGATCTACCACGACGTCAGCCACGGCGTTTACAAGTGCGGCTTCGCTGGAACGCAGGAGCTCTACGACGCAGCCGTCAAGAATGTGTTCGCCGGTCTTGATCGCGCCGAGGAAATCTTGTCGGAGCACCGCTTTCTGGTCGGAGACCGGTTCACGGAAGCCGACCTGAAGCTGTTCCCGACACTGGTCCGCTTTGACGAGGTGTACGCCGTGCACTTCAAGGCCAACAAGAAGCTCATCGAGCAGTACCCGAACCTCAGCAACGTACGTCCTGCACCAACAGGTTGACGCCGTACTTTTCTATTAACCTTGTTTTCTGTCATTGTGCACGCAGTACGCCCGGGATATCTACCAGTTGCCGCGCATGAAAGAAACCGTGAAAATGCCTCACATCAAGATGCACTACTACGCCTCGCACACGCACATCAACACGTTCGGTATCGTGCCCGCTGGCCCGAACGTCGACTTCTCGCGTCCTCACGACCGCGACCGCTTCACGAACGCCAAGGTGCCCGCTTTGCAGTAAGCTCAGCTCGGGCCAGCACTACGCATCTTTCATTTGCCAATTCAAATACACATTCGAGTGTGTGTGGTACCCTATTTGAGTTTACATACGAAGCAGGTTGAACTGGTTGGGCCACATGTTCGTACGCGTTGAAAATACCTGGGGCGCTGACTTTGTAGCTAACAGACCCGAGGGCCCGGGCCAGAACGTGTCCTGCCATCTTCCGACCGCCGAAATTGACATACAGAGCAGAGCTAGTCGCACTTTAGCCAAGAGCGAAGCCAAAAACAAGCAGATAACGCATTTGAGATCACTATGATTCAAATGCGAATGTGTTCGCCGCTGCTGACCCACACTCGTGAAGCCACGTGTTCAAAGGACGTCGTTTTGTAAACTGCATTTTCGCGGCATACAAACGCCAAGTCAAAGAAACTTCCCGCAATTGCAGAAACAGCCGCACTTTTGGATTTCAACACGACGCATCAAAGCGGATCATCTCGAGGCGGCTCCAAATGCGCGTCGTGCGGCTCGTAGCGAGCGTCTTCTGCGCGCTGTGCGCGGTCAACGTACGTGTCTCCTCTTGCTGCCCCTCGTGCACCTCTCGCGCGTATAAACTCGCTCTGGGCGTCGAGATATCCATCGGTTTCCACCATCCTGTGCCTAAAATGTTAAATAATTTGTCATGATAAATATTTTAGAACGTGGCGGCAACTCCTGACACTGTAGCAAAAGCCCGAGTCGCTGCGGACAATGCGTTCGCAGGTGGAGACATGAAGACGGTAAGACTGGTGTTAAACGAGAGAGCGAGACGAGCTTCTGTGATAATTAACAATGTGGAACTGTTATGAAAGGCCATCTCGCTGCTGTCCAAGCTGATCGAGATGGAGCCCAAGAACGAGCGCAACTTCTACAAGCGCTTCCGTGCTTATCTGAGCGAGCGCAAGTACGAGCACGCGCTGTCGGACCTTTCGTCGTCGCTGGACGTGAACCCTAAATACAAGCAGGGCATGCTGCAGCGCGGCAAGCTGCTCATGATGCTGGGCCAGTGCGCCGAAGCCTCACACGATTTCCAGAGCCTCGTCGAGTGCGTTGATGCCCTGCTGCATTTTTTCTTTTTTCTTTTTTCTTGGGTTGACACAGGATTTATTATTATTATTATTATTATTATTGCGAGGACAGGCTGTACCCGAAGGATGCGGCAGGTGCCGAGCAGCTGGACAAGAGCAGGGAGTGCGCAGCCTTCATTGACGAGGCGGAGCGAGCTCACAGCCGCGGAGACTACCAGTCGGCCTACTCGTACTTGACGCAGGTGCTGGAAGGATCAGCTATCTCGAGTGTGCCGCTGTTGCTGGAGCGCGCGCAACTCAGTGTGTCGCTGCAGAACCCGTACGATGCAATCGCTGACCTGGGAACCATCCTGAAGCTGGACCCTTCGAACCTCATCGCGCTGCAGATGCGTGGCGAGGTGCTGTACGCGCTGGGAGACAAACAGTCGCTGGAGGCGGCGCAGTCGCACTTCCGCCAGGGTTTGCACTCGGATCCAGAGCACAGGGGCATCAAGACGCTGTACAGGAGGCTGAAGAAGGTGCTCAAGTACGTCGGTCGAGCTGAGGACGCCACGCAGCGCGGAGCTCACCAAGAAGCAGCGGAAGACTGGCAGTCTGCGCTGGAAGTGGATCCCGAGCACTCTGCTATGAACAAGGAGTTCTACCTGCAGCTGTGCACTAGCGAGATGCACCTGAAACACTTCACGGAGGCACGCACCGCCTGCGAGAAGGTTGTGGCCATTGACGACGGATACGCGCAGGCCTTCGCCAAGCTCAGCGAGGCGCAGATTGCGTTAGAAATGTACGAAGATGCCGTCCGATCAGCGAAACGAGCGCTGGAACTGGACGACTCGAACCGTGAGTTCAAGGAAAAGGTGGCTCAGGCCGAGGCCGCGTTGAAACAGAGCAAGAACAAGAACTACTACAAGATCCTGGGCGTGGCGCGAAACTCGGAAGCCAAGGAGATCAAGAAGGCGTACCGCAAGCAGGCGCTTGAGTGGCACCCGGACAAGCACATCGACAAGGATGAGGCAGAGCGCGAGGAGGTGGAAAAGCGATTTCACGACATCGCTGAAGCCTACGAGATCTTGTCGAACGAGGAGACGCGTGCGATGTACGACCGCGGCGAGGACGTGTCTGGCAACCCGCAGCAGCAGCAGCAGCACCGCGGGAACCCCTTCAACAACGCGCACTTCTTCCAGCAGGGCGGCCGCACCTTCCACTTTAACTTCGGAGGTTAGATACCAGTGTTGCATGACGACGGACTGGCTGTAGAGAGAAAGAGGATGTGAAGACCACGGAGGCTGCGACGAGAATGATGGCCTCCAAGTCCGTGTGGAGCGCTGGACAAAGAGTCATTTCCTAATCAAAAATGGTAGGTGTCCGAGCGCCTTCTACCTAAAGTTTGGGACGGGGTTGTCTCTATCTATCCACGTTCCGAGTCTGGTCCAGCAGCGCGTTCTCCACGACGCGCTGCCGGTCCTGCATGATCTGTTTATACAAGCGCGCAACCGAATGTTGAGCTGCCGACCGTGTGGCACCCGGTTCCGCGCTCGTTATCCTCGACGAAGTCATGAAGATGCAGTTCTTGACAACGGTGAGATCTGCCCCCTTGATGTCCTTGGGCTTGATGACACTCCACCCGTACTCCCTCGTCGACACTGCGCTCGGCCAGTCCCCAAAGGCGTCCCAGACGTGAATCTCCCGGCCCGGCTCCAAGAACTGCTTCAACACCACACGTATCGTACACGACACGCACGGCGTCTCCTCTTGGCCGGCATCACTCCCTCGCAACACAATCTCTCGCTTCAGGACAACGATCCGGCTCGCTTCGCCTAGCTCCAACCCCTTCAGCAACAGAAATCACAGCATGAGCTTTCTTACGTCGCCCTACACCCCTTTAACAACTTACAATGTCCGTGCATTCTTCATCTTTCAACACCGTTTGCTGTTCCAGCGCTTGCCACATCGCTCGGAGCACTGTCTGCATCCCAAAAGGCTGCAGCACAACAGCCCTGATCTGCAACACACTGCTGCCATCTTCCGCTTCCAGCAGCTTTGCATCGTCCAGCTCTGTCTCCACTGTATCCATCTCGGCAGCTTCGAACACTTGCTTTGTCTTCCTGTAGTTGTTGTCGACACTTTGACTAAGCATGAAAAGTATCTGGGCGTCTCTCTCCGCCTCAAAAGGCAGGTTGCGCCCCACAGCACCGTAACCAGGCAGCATGGAGCTCTCCAGTGTCCTCCTTTGCTCTAGATAGAGCTGCAGCTTGGCCTCCAGCAGCTTGGCGTGGGTTACGCTGTGACGTAGCCTGATCTTGAGCTGTGCATTTTCGGCTTTGGCGAGCAACTGACGGCGCTGCATCTCATCAGCTCGAGCCCATAGTACGCGAAGTTCACTCTCCAGCACGGGGATCTGCTGCTTGAGCTGGGCGATCTCGTGAATGGGCCGGTTCCGGTGCCGACGCGACTTGGGGGTACGCTTAGGCGTAACCTTTTTGGATACGGGAGATTGACTGGGTTCCCGGCTGCGCTCGGAGGTCGGAGAGGCATCGCTGGATGCAGATCGATTTGATGATGCTGCAGGTGGCGACGGAGACGGCGTGGAGGCCGCGCTAGAGCTCGTCGAAGGTGACGCATGTGCGCGACGAGAGAGGTGCATGAGTGCTGATGCTTTTTGAATAGGAATGATGGTCCGGTGAACAATTGCAATGCTATTGCAATATACGGATGATGAGCTTTTGGTAGCGCGATGGTGCCCAAATTGGTGCTTGACTTCCGGTGCGTTCTTAGCTCCCACAACTCCTGCAGAGTGGTAAAGGCAAGCAGCATTCTAATGGATTACATAGTACATCAATTGGCTTTTCATTGTTGCATGTGCCTTGTTATCTACGCCACAGTCTCCGTGAGCTACATCGCTGCCCATCGTCTACGTCTCACTGCTCCGTTTGGGCCTCTTCACTTGCTCTTCGACTTGTCCACGGCTCCGGACTTGCTGGCCTCCTTCGGCTTGTTGCTCTCCTGCTTCTTCTCCGCAGCCTCCGGCTTGCTGTCGCTGGTACTGGCACTATCCGTCGATGCGGTCGCAGAC
>JAABLK010000727.1:0-18248 GCA_012295415.1 Phytophthora chlamydospora | reverse complement strand
GGCGTGAGCGCGGGCAGCAGGCGCTGCGCTCGCCGAGGCGGACGCGAGGCGCGCGACGATGCTCCGGACGGCGGCGGCTCCATGCTGTTAAATTGGCGCGGCTGGGACATCGTTCGCTTCGTCGCCGACGCTAAATCGGGAAGTGCTGGCAAGTCTTCTTTTGCGCCATGCTTCCTGCGGCTTCAAGCACCGGAGTCTCACGGACGCAATAGCAGATGGGAGCTGGCTGTCGCAGGGAGCCACGAAATTTGGCTATCCAGTTCCAGCCTGCTGCGGCGATATTGTCAGACCGGGAATGCACGGCGGGCCGCGAAAGCGGGCAGCTGGCGAAAAAACAATGTTTTTCGGACGGCGTTGCAACTTGCAGCGCGGGCGTTTCGAGAGCTCCTGGCTGTATACGAATTCCGCTGCGGCCGCCTTCAACCTGCTGGTCGAGCGCGCACCACCCCAGCAGCTTGCTCTGCGAGCGTCTGGGAGGCGAGACGCCGCGGCCACGCATGCCCAGCAATCGGTCTCGACTGCTCCATGCAAGCGCGGCAACCGAGGGCTGCGAGGGCAAAGACGACGAAGGCCGATCTTATCCGTGCTGCGCCGGGCGGGCGCGGCGGTTTCGACGTGGGATCTCAGCCGCGGATCGTCCGGCGAGATGACGCGAGTCGCTGGAAGGAGGAGAACGAAGGAGGAGAACCATGAAGGGAAGATACCGATGCGCGCTATGGCGCGGCGTGCTGACAGAGGAGGGAGCGGCATTCGCTGGATTAGTGTGTGGCCCGACGTGACCCCCTTCCGTGGCCGTGCGGGCGGGGCTGAATCCGACCTGGATTCCGGTCTGATTCGCCGGGCTCTATGCATGCTTGCAGTGCGAGTGGTGAAATGGCAGAACCGAGCCTGCTCGGCCGCTGGCGGCGCAATTTTTCGGCACTGCTTCGAAAGAGAAGGTCGGAGAGCGTCGGGGGCATTTGGCCTCGGCGCCCTGTACGGACAACAACAAACGTAGAGGCCTTCTACGTAGCACCACCACCTTCTTGTCGCCGCCGCCGCCGCTGCTGTACTGCAGAGCAGACGCTGGCGGGTGACGAGCGCCGAGAAGATCGCCCGCGTGTGGCACGTTGAAGGTCAGAACGGAGGCTACTGCCCCAAAACATGGTGTGGACCACGCGTGCGTCCGGCGGTTCGTTTTTTTGCACTTTCACACAAATCGGGAAATGCGAATGTGGACGAGAGACTCTCCGCCTCCATCTTGATGATCGGAGCCGGCGCCCGATCAGATGCCCTGCGGTCGGGCCGACCATGATGGCTCCGAAGACACACCGCTGCTGGCGCCGAGGCCCTGCGCACGCACGCACGCCACCGCAGTCTGCGCTCTATCGAAGAGTGACTCAGCCGCCGCCGGGCTTGCAAAGGCGCCCAAGTTCGTGCGAGCAAAGACGCGCGATTGGGGCAATTCCGCATTCGCTCTGTCCGCGCACGGTGGTCCCTCCAGTGTGCCCAGCCCGGGGCGGAAGCCCTCGCGAACGTGCCCTGATATTCCAACTCAGGCCGGGCTTGCTGGCCGCGCTACGCTTGCTCGGCTGGAGCCATTGTCGGGGCTGCTGCTGCTGCTGCTGCTGCTGTTGCTGTTGCTGCTGGCAGCAACGGCCGCCGCGATGACCCGAGGCGCTCCCCATGCATGGCCAGCGCTAAGCTTCGCTTCGGCTGAACCCACCCCGTTTTGGCAATCGCACGCCAAGATATGGCAGACGGCGCGCCGTCAGCTGCTGCTGGCGCTGACGGCGTCCCACGGCGATGTTGTTGTTGCTCTCGTCGGCAATGGCAATGCTGGCAATGCTGTTGGCAATGTCTTGGCGGATAGCATCGTTCGGGCATTGAACTTGCTTCTCCTTCCCTCAGGGAGCGCAGCGCAGCTGGCGGCGAAGGCAGAGAGCGGTAGGTGCAGTCGGTCAAGAGCTCGCCCGCTGCTTGCTCTCGCTCGCTGCTGTGACGGAGCGCGCGAGTGGGTGTCCACAACACCCTGTCAACGGCACCTCGCGGTCCGTTTCGGGGGCAACTTGCAGTGCTGGGCCAGCAAGACATGCAGGCAATCAAGCCGGCGTTTCTAGCGGAAAAAAAAGGCAAAAAAAAAAAAAGCACTCCCTTTTTCGGGCTTAATCCTGACATTTCGCCAAGAGCGCAGCGACTGCGGAGCGCGAGGTTACAGGCTGTAACTATCAACCACCTTCAGGCATCAGTAGTGGCTCAGTAGGGCACCTAATATGGCACCGTGCCGGTGTGCGTATTGGGCTGGTAGAGACGGAGGTGATGCTATTCGCACGCCGCGAGTGACTATCGGGTCAATTATTGCGCGCGTTACATACGCGGCGCCATGGTCGGCTCGTGCAGACACACCCACGCGGCTGGCCTGGATACTGCTGCCGATGAAGCAGGAAGCGCTCGAGCGAAAGCTGCTAGCAGGCGGGCTCGCAGCTCTTTTTTGCTGGTTCGACTGAAGTTTTCGGGCTTTGGCTCGGTTTTCGACGTGCCTGCCCATCTTCTTCCTTGTTGTGATATTCGCAATAGGGCCGGCGGAGCCGCGCATCCCTCCCAAAATTGGAAGGGAACAGCGTTGGCGTGGCCCACACAGCCGGCGGCGGGCCTCGCCTCCGAGCCCAGCGCCGGGCCAGTACCATTCGCCATCTTGCTGGCCACGACACACACGCAGATCTGGTAGCCTGGTCCGTTCTCGACGAGAGGAGTTGGGCCCGTTGCTGCTAGTCCAGACAGGGAGAAGGAGCATCAGCCGCCGAGAAGGAAGACAGAGCCGCTGACAGGGAGAAGCGGGAGGAATGGAAATCGCCAAGAACGTGCGCGACTTCCTCGTGGGCATGAAGGAGTCGCTGTCCCCCGAGGACGACCAACTGCTGTCCAGTCTGCAGACGCTGCACGAGCAGTACCTCAACATCATGAACGGCTTCACAGTGCAGATGGAATCGCAGGCGCTGAAAATGAGTCCCGAGGCGCGCATGGAGGGCCACCAGCTGCGCCTCAAGATCTACCAGGACTGGCGCGCCAAGCTCATGGAACGCGTGTTCGACACCTCGCAGGAGATCGCGTCGGTCGACGACGCCGAGATGCACGCGTCCGGCTGCGACTGCTGCATCTGCGAACTCACGCGGCGGCTGGCTTGCTACGAGGAAGTGACATCCGGCTACATCCAAGCGAGCATACGGATCGGGAGCCCGGAGAACGAAGGCGGCGAGGAGATCACCTTCACGATGCCCGACTTCTTGGCCATTTAAGGTGGCCGGCGGGCGCGCTGGTACGCCGCCAAGCTAGTTAGGGATTTCTCGGCAGCGAGTGCGCCGGGAACGCCCGCGGATCTCGTGTGGAACGAAGAGAAGGACTGCACCGCAAGATGGGACCGTCCCCGGGGCCTCGGGGAGGCTGCCGAGCAGTACAATACGTGGAACTACTACAACAAGAAGAGGCGCTCGCGCGGCGCCGCGATCGTGGAAGTCGCGGCCGCCCCTGGCGCGCGCGAGCGAGCGAGCGAGGAGTGGGTGTGTGTGGAACAATAGAGTGCTCCGACTGCGTCTTCGCCGTCACCGGAAGCGCGTGCATTGCAGTCGGTAGTGGTATTATGACTCCCCCCGCCTCGGTGCGCAGGTTTATAAGCAAGTTTATAAGTACAAAAGGGCTCGTTTGAATCGTTCGAGTGCTCGCTGTGGGGCCGTGCGCAGGCAGGGGAGGGAGGACATCGACTGCTACCTCCGCCGCCACGCTAGCAGCATCGGGAGCCGAGCCACCACAGAGAGAAGAGTACGCGCGCGTGCGAGTAACCCGCCGAGAATGCAAGAGAGCTTATTCGGACGTTATCCTTGTTGTCCTTGCTGTCCTCGTCGTCGCAAGCCTTGCCCGCCGTGAGGGCCAAAAAGTATCCTTTTTGCGGTGCCGAGTGCGTACGTGCGTGGCAGGCGCGGCAGGCCAGCGTCGCTACTTGCCACATGGCCTCGCTGCTGCCACGTTGGCTGCGGCGCGGTTTCGCCACCGGGCGTAGCTGGCCATTTCGGCGGCGAAGGTGAAGGCGGCGGCGGGAAGCGGAGCAGGCTTGGTCTCGGCCGCCAGCAGGGAACGGCTTGGCTCAAATCTCGGCTCCCGCAGCCGGCGTTGGTGCCAGAAAGCGCATTGTTCGATTCGAAGCGCAAAAATTGGGCTAGCGCACTGCGGAAGCGCATGCGCATGCGCGATGGCAGGTCTGCCTCGTGGGGCATACAAACTGCACGATATAGTGCTGTGCCTCGACCAGCGGAAGTAGCCCCCGTTGCCGTTGGCGCCGTTTCCGGGCGGTTTCGCGGGCGCTTCAACAACTTGTTGCCTTTTTAGCTTTTGTTTTGTGCCAGCAGCGCGACAAGCCGGCTTCAAGTGCCCCCCCCCCCCCCGCAAAGCAATCAAGGCGTGCGATCACGGCTGCCTGCCGCGCTCGGCCGTCCGTCCACCAAGAAGCCTCACTGGCAGCGGTTCTGAGGCTTCTTGGTGCGCGATTGTCCTCCAACAACTCGCGCCACGCCCACTCTCTTGCAGGTTGCAGTGCAAGCCGCCGACGTCAACGGGCCGCGGCCGCGGCCGCCAAAGTGCAGCGGCGGGCTGCCCTTTTCGCCAAGTGCCTGACTTCGAGGCGGCTCCGCTGCAGCCTGCTTTGCAGTCGCTCCGAGCTCCGCCGCCGTCTGCCGCGTTGGGCCTGCTTGACCGGTGAGTCAAGAGCGCTGTATCGATAGGGCTGCCGATCTTGGGGAGCACGCCGAAGGACTGACTATCCATCCTCCCCCGACTCGATTGCCGCACACTCGTTGCGTCTGCAAGTGGAAGGCGTCACCCGCACGACTCTCCGTATCGTTATCATGAAGCAGAATCTGCTGCTGAAGATGGATAGCCGGCCGCGGCGACTGTCCAAGGAGACCGTGAGCGGCCCGCAACTGTACCGTCAGCTCCGCTCGATCGATCACAGGCAGCGGAGCCGCCGACACCACCGATTCTTTGACGTCCATGACGAAGCAATCGGGTAATAGAGCGGGGCGCACGTCAGTGGCGGCGCGTTGCGGAGACATCGACATCGCCGCTGCTTGGTGGGTCACCGCCCGTGCATGGCCAGCTCGTCGGCCGGGCAGATAAAGGCCGGCGATGAGGAGCGGCTCACCATCATTTTCGTAGTCGCGACTTTTCAAGGCGCTGGCGAGCCTTGAAGACATGGGCTCGACGAGAGAGTCTCGTTTGCGTCGGGAGTGGTGTTCCTCACCACGCTTAGAGCTCGTTTTCGGAAAAAGCCGAGTCACAACCGAACGGCGAGGCAGCCAAGTCTCGGCGTGGCGTGCGCTTCGGCCGGCGCTTCTGCAGCGACGACATCGCTTCGGAGCTGCGCAATGTGTACTGCACGCTTTAGTCACCGCCCGTCAAATGAGGTGAAGCGCGTGCCCGCGTCGTCGAGGCTCGGCCCCATCTGCAGCGGCAGGCAACCAGACGAGGAACAAGCCTTCTCGCACGACACAGCGCACGGCAGCGCCTCCTTCATGCCAGACAGGACGAGGCAGCGAACGGCGAGGCAGCATCGAGAGGGTTGACGACAATGCCAAAAAGTATGCCAATCGACACAAGCATAGACTCAATGCGACCGCAGCCAGAGTAAACCCGCGCGGGGAGCGCACGAAGCAGTGCTTCGTGAGCTTCGAAAGCAGGGCCGTGTGGTATTACTGTAGGGGGCCCCAGCAGCGAGACGAACACAGCGAAAAGCGAACAGTTTTGAAAGCGGCTGATGGGCAACTTCGGCGAGCACCGGGAATCGGTGACAACAATGTACGCAAACTCATGTGAATGCTGTGGTCCACACTTTGTTGTGTGGCTTCTTTTCTGGCGGGCAAAATGGTGCGTGGTGGATCTGGATGGCATCCTCAGCGCCGCGTGTGAAGGTGTGTGTTATGCCGTGCTAACCTGCTTGCTTCCTGGCCGTGACTGTGCAGGCAGCGGACCGCTTCAACATCAACCGGCAGTGGGAGCACCTCCAGGCCAAGTACGTGGGCACGGGCCACGCCGACACGACCAAATTGTGCGTTTCTCCGTCTGGTTGGCTGGCAGCGTTCCGCACTGGGGCTTCTCGTACTGAATTGTTGCGCTGTTGCTGCTTGTTGTTGTCGCCGCTGCAGCGAGTGGGCAGTGAACCAGCACCGCGACACGCTGGCGTCGCACTTAGGCCACTCGGACATGCTGGCGTACTTCGCCGTGGCCGAGAATGAGTCCATGGGCCGCGTGCGCTACAACATGTTGGAGAAGATGCTGCAGCCTTGCGGACATCCGCCCCAGAAGGAAGAGGAATAGTGGCCGACCGGCCGCTCAGCCGCTGCTTTTGCATAGGTCGAGGCTCGAGCAAGCTGCACGCAATAAAGGAAGTGGACACGGCTTGTGTTGAACAAGTGCTTGTGTTTATTAGTGTTTACCTGGGAGGCCGATAGTCGCCGGATTTCCAGCTCGACACAGAAGAGCGGACAGTGCGCTGGTCGTCCTGTATGAGGCGCGCCTCAAGAGAGACCACGCCGTGCAGCTCTGTGAGCAGGTTCGCCTTCTTGCGCAGCAGCTCCGTTTGAGACATCTTGTGCAGGTTCTCGGCGCTGAGCGTTGGCTGTGATGCCGACGTGCCGCGGGACAATCGAGAGCGATCCTGCTTTCGGTACACGTTCTTGTAGAACTCGAGCTCCTGCGAAGTCTCCACGCCGCCTCGAGAGTCGGCGGTTGTTGGGCGATCGTCTAACAAGGCAACAACGCTGCGTTTAACAAGCACCAAGCCTGGGATACTTCAAGATGGTCCTACGTACCTGGTTCTTCCAGCTTGGTCGTTGACGCTCGGGGCTCGGCAAGCCGATCCAGTGATTCCTTGGTGAGTTTGGCCTTGCGCGGCTTCTGCTTGTGCTCTGCTCGACGTGCCGCGCGCTGTTGGGCGGCGACGTCATCCGGTGCGAGCTTCACCGCCCCGCCCGTCGCCTTCCACTCGGCGATCTTGGCGTTGAGCAGCAGTGCGTGGTCTTCCTGTATATGGAGCAATCGCTCACGGTCGGCGCTTCGCTCTCGGACGAACTGCTTCTCTAGTCGTTTGGCTTCGTGCTTGCTGGTGACCTTGTGCAGCCGCTGCTTGCGCTGCTCCTCGGCTTGCAGGGCGTCTTTCACCGCCTGAATGTAGTACGAGTTCTGCTTGGCTCGCAGCAGCTGCAGTGCCATCGCCGCCTCCACGCCGCCCATGCTGAGACTTCAAAAATGGCTGCCAAGGGTGCAGACATTGTGCAACGCGTGCTAAATTTGAGTCATGCCGCGTCTGAGCAGTGAAAGAGCTGGTCTCCGCGCTTCGATCTGTGCAACGCTGCAAGCCGCAACAAGACCACGGCAGGCCTTCCGGCTTTCCAGCCCGCTACAGATCGGTCGGATCAATTGACGAGACCTGCCGCTGCTCATCGACTGCAACTTGGTGCAGAGATGGGGTGGCCACACATCATGCCTCGCCAGCGAGGTTTCTCAGGGAACGTCACGGCCTGCAATTTGAGTCCGAAGATGACCCTACCGCCAAAAACAAACTTTTGTTATTATTCCTTGAACAAAAGTGCAGGGAGAAGCGTTTTCTCGGCCAGCTTTTTTCGTTCGCGTGGCCTTGAGCTCGAAGCCGGTTGAACCTGGCTGCAGCAACCGCAACACCCCCTGCAAAAAATGCAGCCACTGGCCTCGCTGACGCAGCGGCATCGTTATAGAAGACAAGATCACTGCGCTCTTCCAGCAGCACGAAATGACGCCAAATATGCAGATGTAGCCATTTCCCAGTTAATCTTCGTGTCGTCCACACAAATGATTTGGCAAACAGCAAAAGCAGCAAAAGGGTTGAGTTCGGCGCCGCACCATGCGCTTCCGGCCGTGCATCGACATCCACGCGGGTGAGGTGAAGCAGATCGTGGGCTCCACGCTCACGGACGGCGAAGGCGCCGCTCCCATCACCAACTTTGTGGCCACCCAGAGCGCAGGAGACTTCGCGCGGTGCGTCTTGGAACTTCGTCAATTCCGACGGTTTGTCCGACCTGTTGTGTGACTTTTTCTCGGCTTCCTGTGCTGCTACAGCATGTACAAGAAGGACGGTCTAGTAGGCGGCCACGTCATCATGCTGGGCGCGTCGGAGGCCAACACCAGCGCGGCACTGGACGCGTTGCAGGCCTATCCGAGAGGGCTCCAAGTGGGCGGTCAGTTGGAGTGGAGCTGCTGTGGAGTTGATAAGACAGGATCACTAATTGGGTGGGTTTTGTGTGTGGCGGCGCTGCTACTAGGCGGCATCAACGCTGACAACTGCCAGTTCTTCGTGGAGAAGGGCGCGAGCCACGTGATCGTCACGTCCTACGTGTTCCGCGACGGCCAGATCGACTTCGAGCGGCTCGAGAAGCTCAAGCAGCTCATCGGCAAGGAGCACCTGGTGCTGGACCTAAGCTGCCGCAAAAAGGCGGACGATAACAAGTTCTACGTCATGACGGACCGCTGGCAGAAGTTCACCACGACGTCCATTGAGTGCGTTTTGATGCGAGGTCGCAAGCGCGTGTTGAAGCTAACCCTTTCTACTCCGTGCTGTGTACTAGTGAGGCGCTGTTCCACCGTCTTGCCGACTATTGCGATGAGTTCTTGGTGCACGCCGTGGACGTCGAAGGCAAGCGGTGTGGTATCCAGGTGCGATATTTCGAGTCCGTGTTTTCTGGGGTGTATCTTGGCTAATACCGTGGCCAATGTGTTGTATTTCTTGCAGCAAGAGCTTGTGGAACTGCTGACGAAGTGGAGCCCCCTCCCCGTTACGTACGCTGGTGGTGCCAGCTCTCTGGTGCGTCTGCCAGGATCCATACGAAGACCACTAACTGCGGAAAGAACTCACTGGTTTTCGTGTCGTGTTTCTCTCAGGATGACCTCAACTTCGTGGAGCGTATCGGTGACGGCAAGGTACTGGACAAATAATTGTAAAGTAGCTCTGTGTTCCCCAGTTGCTGACCCTTGGCTTGTTGTAGGTGGACCTCTCGATTGGCAGTGCGCTGGACATCTTTGGCGGCGACATTCGCTACGAAGACGTCGTTTCGTGGGACAAGAAGCGCGCGGAGAACTAGACTTTGCCCGCTTTGAAGCATAGAGCTCTCAAGCGAGCAATTCAGGCGGTAAATACCACTGTGTTGCATGATACTGCAACCTTTTTTCCTTTTGCTATTCATCGACAGCATCTTCAAATTCGTTTTCGCTTCCCTGCCTGTAGTCCTGCTGCAACTCGTTAGCAGGCGCTTCCTGGTGGTGATTGTCTCCGCTATTGTCTTGTCGTTGCTCTTCTTCTTCCTGCAATTCGACTGGGTGTACTGCAGCAGCTTCCTGTTGATAATACTCGTTCTCGTCTCCTTCTTGCCAATATTGTGTTTCCACATCAGACGCCATCTCCGTAGGATAAACTGCTGCCACTTCATGGTGGTAATTCTCCTCGACATAGGCGCTTTCCGAATCGTTAGTATACGACCCGAAAGCGTTCTCTGCAGTCGCATCCTCTGAGACTGTGTACATCCCTTGATCAACCGGAGAGCTCTCACTCAATGTTGCTTCGGCCACTGCCTGTGCAGCGATTTGCAGCGCCTCTTTCAGGGTCACGATTTCGTCCTTGTAGCTGCGTAAGAGCTGCTCGAGGCCTGCTCGTGACTCGTATTCACGCTTGAGCGATTCGTGCGCGGCATCCTTCTGCATCCGGACGCTAAGTAATTTCTGCATCACAAACACGATATGTTCAGCCTGCCGTACACTTTTCACACAAAAAACATTTGAAAAACGTACCACTTGCTCCTGCTCAAGTTTACTACGCGTGGCGTCATGTGCAATTCGTTCCTGATCGACGAGTCTTCGAACCAAACGCAGCACTCGCCAGACACGCAGAATCCCTAATAATCGCATCGCTGAATCCCACAAAAAAGTACAAAAATGACAATAACTACACAAGTTCACGAAGAAACCAAGAAGTTTCGACAACCTACTTTACCTTTCGTTTGCGCGTATAGCTCCACCGCGAGAGAGATGCTGACAACCGCCAAATCTAGCAAATATCCTGTATGAACAAAGAATTTTTGCCGGAACGCCGCCAGCAGGACGGCCAGCTCGATCCAGAAGAGGAACAGCGTGAAGCCCGTGAATGACTCCACCAGTCGAGTTGCAACGCGCACCAACAACGACGTAGCCACCTCCACGGCCATCTTTTCATTGGTACTGCCTTCGAGTTGTTCCAGCACAATTGCGAGTTGCTGCTGGTCGTTCAGGTGGATTTCCAAAGCAGTGCAGAAGACGTCAAGTAGGATGAGCAGGATCATGACCATCTGCGCCTCTGTCGTCTCCAGCACTGCCCCCAATCTGGCCTCTAAAGGCTCGAGTTGACCGTCAGCATCTTCGCCTCCATCAACCTGCTCGCGCTGCTCAGCCTTGGCTCGCTGCTGATTCTGCTTCCAGGATGCGGTGCTGCTGCTGCTGCTGCTGTTGCTGCTGCGCGTGCTGACGGTGGACTCAGCGTCGCTAGCCACGCTTCGAGCCGTGGACTTGAGCTCTCCAGTCCGGCATCGAGCGGCCTTGGCCTTGCGCTTCTCCATCACCGGGCGGATCGAAAACAAGTCCAAAGGTTGTCTGAAAGATCGCGACGGTTTATTAATTTGACGCGCCTCATAACGCCGAGCTGGGCACCAGCTTGGGGGACGCAGATTCGTATGGCTATACCTCACGGCAGCTTGAACACCGTGTTCTGCTCCAGATGCAGCACCGTCTTGGACAGCGTGTCGAGCTGGTTCATGTCCACGACCGTCTTGGGTCCGCGCCGCACGCTGGCGAGCGGCTTGGGCAGGACGAGTTGGTCGGCTTCAGACACCTCCCAGTTCAGCGACGCACAGTCTAAACAACCACCAAGCGACAGCTAACCATCAGGCTTTCGTCCACTCTCACATCTCAATCAGCAGATACTTACACTGCACCGCGTCCTCGTGCCGAGCGAAGCCCAGCGCAATTGCCGCATCGGCTACAGAGATGGTCGAGTACGCCAGACTCAGCAGCTCCGCCATGCCCTCCCTTGTAGTAGCTACAGCACAGCATCGGCAACAACCAGGTCAGCTTCCGTCTCAATTGTTAACGATGAACCAGCCACGCACTCTTGAGTGCCTCCACGAGCCCCTGCAGTGACGGAGACCAGTCGTAATCCATGCCCGCGTACGCCGAGGCCAGGTTCCTACCACAACACCAAAGTCAGCATTGATACATTGACGCATTGAAACGACTGCCCGTCTCACCGCTGCCACAGCGCCTTGCCGATCCCCCACACGGCGCGAAGCTCCTCGGCCGCCTCCTTTGTATCGTTGGGTATGCGTTTCCACAGGAAGCGCGCGTCGTTGAGGTTCTTGGCCAGCAACGCCAGCAGCAAAGAGCTGGCGTAGAAGTCCGCGGACAGCGCGGCAGGCTGAACCGCCGCGTGTGCAGCCAGCTCCAGCTCCTCGCTCACAGCCTTGAGCTGCTGCACCAGCTGTTGCGCCACCTCGCGGTCGTTGGTAGCGGCGTGCGTCGCCAGCAGCTCCGCGCGCTGCGTCTGCAGCGTCTCGACCAGGTTGTCCATGCCTTAGATACTGGCGATAATGAAGAAAAAGCGCAGGTTTTACCCATAATCTGGGAAGGTCTGAAACCCGGATTTTGTGAATCTCTGTTTTTTTTTTCAAGTGTATTTTCCCTTTTCTGGAAGAAGAAGCATGGCGTCGGGCGAGCAGTTCTTGACCAAGAAGTACGAGAAGTGGAACAACTTTCAGGTGCGCGTTTGCCTCCTTCTCATCCCGCGCGTCTGCTGGCGGTTCGGGCGCTGCTCTCACGGCCTCCTACCGCGCAGAACAGCCAAAGTTCCCACCCCTCTTCCCTTCTTCTAACATATAATCTTCCTCTTCCGTCTGCTTCTCCTCTGCTGTTGCCACCCAACTTTTAGGACGACTCAGACTCGGACGGTGAAGATGTGCCCCGTGTGCCCACGCAGTTCGACGTGGAAGGCGATGGTTCGTACCGAAAAGCCTCCATGTAGCAATCTCCTGGATGCTAGCTAACTCTTGCGATTTCTACCATTGCAGCGGGTATTGTGGTGAGCACGGAGATGCTCCTGAGCCCCCAACAGGTAGAACGCTACCGGAAGTTGGAGAAGAAACAGCTGGAGGTGTGGCAGGTCGTGGTGCGGCAGCTCCGCGTGTGGTCCGCTTCCAGCTCGGGCGCCGACGAGGGGCAGGACGCCGTGCCCTGCCGTCCGTACTGCGTGCTGGTCAACAACCTCTACCCGCTGGGTCAAGTGGTATCCAAGAAGATCTGCGACCCGCCCGAGGTGTACCCGTCGCCGCAGACTGTGCTGGACTTGACGCTTCAGGCCATGCTGGACCCGCCCACGAGTACGCCCCAGCACCGCCCCGACAAGATCGTCTTCCCGGACAAGCACTTTGTGGGGCAATTGAGGAAGAGCTACTCAGCGCTGGGCATCGAGTGCTCGTACCTGTCCGAGTCGGACGGTATCGACGCTTATATCCAGTGCGTTTTGTATCTTGTTGAAACGACGATACGAAAACTCGGTTTTACTGACGAAACTATTGTTTTTGTTTGCTTTTACAGGGAGCTTTCACAGCACTTGATCCGAAAAGACTTGGCATCTGTGGCTGAAGTGAGCGAGCGTCCTGGAATTATCTCGGGTGCTGGCGTGACGCCCGAGGCGCTGGCCGCTTTTTATTCTGCGTGCGAGCAGTACGCGAAGCTGGAGCCGTGGAACCGCCTAGCCGAGCGCCAGGCGATTCAGATTGACGCTGTTGGAAAGGAGGGACTGCGTCTGGATGCTCGTCACCACGTCGGTCGTGGCACCATCTTCTCGTCCGTCATCAGCACGCACACAGGCAGCGGCCCAAACGGCGAAGGTGGTGACCACATTCGTGGCATGGCGCTGTTTTACACGCGTGGCGATCTCGAGCGCCGCGTCCTGCCTCCTGGCGAGAAGCTGGCGCTAATGGAAACCCCAGAACTGCGTCGGTGTGCCAAGTGCGACAAGCGCGCGGCCCCAGGCAAGGAGCTCAAGCGCTGCACCCGCTGCAAGTGCACTTTCTACTGCGACGCGCAGTGCCAACGTGGCCATTGGAAGGACCACAAGGTCAGCTGCACGCCACCTGCCGACGCTCCTGGTGGAGTCGGTGAGCGAAAGATCGTTTGGGGAGCGAAGGAGATGTCGATTCTCTACGGCCCGCAGACGTCGGTGCCGTTCGACGACCTGGACGTCATCACCAAGCACTCACTGCCTATTGCCAAGCTCAATGGCGAAGCCTTGTACCCGTCCGCGGTCGTGTTCCGCAAGGGCGATCCCAGTGTCCCCGATGTGACCGAGTTGGCGTGGCTGACGCGAGCTCTTAACGCCCAGATTGAGATCGTCAGCAACCAGCCTTTGTTCATGCAGAACACAATGGGCGAGCTGCTGGGAATGGACGATCATGATGACGAGCAGCGGAAGCTGGAACTCAGCTGCAAGACGCTGGGCTGCAACGACAAGCTGGTGATCCGCAACAGCACGGTGCTCACAATGCAGGACGTGGAGCGGTTGCGTAAGGTCATGCATAAGCAGCACGCAAAGGCTGACAGTGTGAAGGAGGGCGACGAGGAGAAGGGGGAGGCTGAAAGCGACGACGATGACGGTGCTGACCTGCAGGACGGCGAGAAGGGCTGTTCCGTCATGTAAAGACTGCATAACATGTGATGAAATGCAGCGGAGAAGATCGTTTAAATTAGTTTTGTCTCGTTTAAACTTGGCACCGAGCTCACCATTGCGGCTGGTTGTAGACTGCACGCTGGAAGAACGGGGCGAACACAATGGACATGAAGAGCAACGTGTCCAGTCGATCGAGGACGCCGCCGCCCACACGAAAATACGAGCCCGTTCTGGAGATATTAGCGATCTTCTTGAGGCTCACGAGGAAAAGCTTGCCGACATGCGCGCAGACGACAGCGCCAGCACTTACCAAGGCGACGAACTCGACGTTCATATCGAACTCCACGTAATCAAAAGCCAGGAATGTAGCGCCGACCGCAAAGCCTATGGCTCCAATCAGCTTCTCGACGTTTTGCTGGGGTGAAACGTGCTTTGACAGCGGATGCATCCACGGGAATTGCATGGCCTTCAGTAGCCGCGCCGTGAGGAACGCGCCGATCTCGGCACTCCAGACGATGACGAAGAAGCCGGCAAGAGCTCCACTGGCACGGACGCGAGTCGACTGCTCGAAGAGCTCTAACAGGGCAGCAGAGCAGCTCAGATAGAGCAACCCCGCGACGTCCAGGACGATCATCAGCGCCGATTCCACCGAGTCTTTGCTTGTCACGGCGCGCGTCACCAGCAGCAGACAAACACCCAGTAGCAACAGCGAGTACGACTCCACCACCACCGCAAGGTACTTGTCCATAGCTCGTCGGCTTTCCAGTTCTCCATCGTCGTCCGTCGATCCACTTCCATTGCCACTCGTAGTGCTTCCACTATCGCTAGCATCACTGCGTAGCACCACATTCAACGACGACAGAAAGAAGTACGCATACCGGGTCAACACACAGACTGCTGTGGGCATATTCGGCGACAACGCGGCCGAGAAGACACCCACGAAGGTACTCGTTCCGACGTAAATCATCGGCATTTGTGTGATGCCCGGCACGAAGCACAGCCCCACAGCAGCTCCTGCAGCCATAGCTGAGATCACGAACGCTGCTACCACTTTGCTACCGCAGCACATGCGCTCAGCCAAAGGCGTGATGGCGCACGTCTCCTCGTCCACCGCGTAAGCGATGATCTGTCTGTACATCTCTCGCGACGTCTGCTTCTCGTGCAGCTTGAAGGGCATGAAGAGCTTCAAACGCACGCGATACGCCAGCCACGCGAACTCGTAGCCTGCGATGGCCATGAACACTGCATAGACGTAAGGCAGCGCCCCTCCGTGACGCTCGCCGCGCTCGATGTCTACGGGAAGGTAGGCGGCCAGCACGACGCCCGCTGCGGCTGCCAAGAGCAGCAGCGAGTCGAAGCACAGGCGGATGACCTGGCAGCAGTTCAGGCGCTTGGAAACGGCTTCTTCTTCGTACCACGAGGGTTGGGCAAGGTCGTCCTGGCCGCGCAGCATGGCGACGGAAGACGGTCGCAGGATCACGGGGCTGTCATCGATGTCCGGGTGGTCGTCCGCGAAGCTCGAGATGGAGAACATGCCGCCACCGTCGCCCAAGACTGGATGCGGCCCCAGGCTGGGGCCCAGCGGGCGCAGTCCCATCATGCTCATGGTGGACTCGCAGCTGGAAGATGCAGTTGTGCATGGGTCTGCTGTGTGCATGATGAGGCGCGAAGAGCTGCGGAGCTCCTCGCTGGAAAGGCGGACCAAAAGCGACGATACTGAATGTAAGTTTAAATAGTCAGAGCAAGTTCAGCACAAGCAGATGTTTATGTTAAGATAGAGGTGAAGATCAAACATATAAAGCGGAATTGCACGGGATATTTAGTGATAGAGGTTTATACGCAACTTGATTTGCAACGTTCTGTAACACCTTCAGCTTCACTTTTGAAACTTACTAACTTATCGATCATTGCCGTCCGCCTAACTACTTCTTCGCTAGCCGCCTCGCATTGAACTCGTCCTGGATCTCCTGCATCGTCTTGCCCGACGTGTCCGGTACGACGGTGTACACAAAGAGGAACGACAGCGCCACGGTGCACATGAAGGGGGTGAAGCTGAAGTTGACCAACCCAGCAGCAATGTACGGGTAGCCCAGGCCCACTGCAAGGTTGGACAGCCAACTGCAGCCGATGCACACAGAGTTGCCCATCGCCCGCACGTCGTCCGGGAAGAGGTCCGCCATGACCACCCACGCCAGCGATCCAAGACTCGAGCCGAACGTGGTCACATAGCACGCGGTGAACACAATGGCGAGCGCAGGCAAGCTAGCCACCAGTGACAGAGTGATGCCTACGGCACTGAAGAACATACCGGCCAGACCGTACAGAATAAGCTTGCGATTGCCCAGACGTGCCGCGAGCAGGCCGCAGAACATGGTCGGCAGTACGTTGACGAAGTTGACGGCCACGATACCGATACGATCGTCCGAGATACCAGCTTGTTCGAAGAGGGTGGAAGAGTAGAAGAAGACGGCGTTGATGCCTGTCAGCTGCTGGGCGCCAGCCACACCAATGGCAGTGAGGAGCTGTCGAATGAGCATGGGTGAGAACAGCTTGGCGAGGTTGCACTGCTTCGGTGCTTCCTGAGGCGTTGTTGCAGCTCCATCCTGCTGTGCTGCAACATATTCACTACTCGAGGCAACGCGCGGTGCCGGATGGTCTTGTTTGATCCACGTCTTGGCGAGGTACACGTTATCTTCTCCATACAGCCGCGCCAGCTCTCGTTCTGCGAGCTGCTGTTTCCCCACCATGAGCAGCCATGCCGGGCTTTCCACCAGCACAAACGAAGACAACACCAAGAACAGGATCGCCAACACGATAGGGAAGCCTGCAACATAGCGCCAGCCGCTGCTTGTATTGGCGAAGAAGAACGTGATCGCCACCAGGAGGTTGCCGACAGTAATGGCGATCTGGAAACCCACGCCGAGGCTGTTGCGGAGGTTGGGCGGCGAAATCTCGCTGATGAAACCTGGGATCACAGCGGTGGCACCACCCGATGCAACACCGGAGACCACTCGTCCTGCGATGAACATCCAGATGCTCGAGGCGCTGGCCTGCACGATGGCGCCTGCGATCATGAAGAGGCAGTTGGCCATCATGACGCGTTTGCGGCCGAACTTGTTGGACAACCGTCCGCAAACGAGAGCACCGATCATACCGCCGACGATCCAGGCGCTAACGGCGATGGTCCATTGCGCCTTCGTGTGTCCCGGGAACATGAGGCAGGTACCTGTGGCGACGGGTCTGGCGTCGCACTCGTCTTCGTTGTTAAACGTCGTCAGGTTCAATTGTGTGGTGGACCAGCCGTACTGTAGCGGTTGGAGCAGTGATACCAGGACGTTGGCGTACAAGACCCAGCGTGGACGAACGGGCGCGTGGACATCCGGTGCTGGCGGTGCCGTGGACGTCACTTTCGGTGTTGGCGCCACCCGAACGAAGTCACTCGTGCTGCTCGGCGATGGTGACGGCACTTCCATTGTCCTTTGCTGCTGGAAGATGGCCTGTTGACTACTTGGCAAAATGATATGTGACCGGACAAGGAGTTCGAGATCGAGCTGCTTTGGCCGGGACCGAGAGTCTTTGAGAGCGGCCCATCAGCTCGTGTCTTTGGGTTTCGGTAGCTTTTTGCATAGGCGAGCGCATGCGACGGACCCAAGCGGTCGTGGTCTTCATCGCGCCAAGGCTTTCGGCGATGATGAACGGGGTCGTTTACCGCCGCAGCCTATTGCAACACCGGCATCGAGTATTGGAGTCGAAATCGTGATGCTGAGGTATCCAGGTGCTACGATTCTCGACGGAGGCCATGGTCTGCATCACGCCAGCGTCAGAGTTGATGGCGCTTTTTGCCGCCGCTGCAGACCCAGTCTTGGTCTTCATCTCGCCGAGTTTTTCATCTATGATGACCACACTTTGGGGTCAGGTCCGACGTGACGTTGCGGCGTTTGAATGGCGAGCAAACGCCCAAGCCACCACCAAAAGTTGACACGGGCAGGAACTCGCTAAAGAAAGGGAGCGCAAGGCAGGCCGAGTTCAACGCGAAACCTAGTGGGCTACGCATCTGCCCGTCTCGGCAAGTCCCTCTGCCCGACGGAACTCATGCAACGTATATTATGGACGTGTTGCTGCAGGCATGCATTTTGGAGGTCCGGGCCAGTACGGGTTTAGTTCCGCGGGTAGTACAAGCGCGTTCTACTTCGTTAATCTGTGCGAGTGCTCAATCTTTGCTTTCGCCGTCTTGGTGGTCGACTAAGACAAAAAGTAGCGCAAATTAATGCAGCACACAAAAGCTTGGTCTCGTGACGAGTACAATATCCGCGGTCACTTCCGGTACTGCTACCATGTTATACCCCGCACTACCCGATACTATCGCTTTAGACAGGAAGGCGCCAAAAAGTGGCGGAAAATTAACTGGCAGTGACCTCAACAGTGCGGTTGACTGGTACCGAACGCTACGGTGCGGTTGACTGGCTGCGAGCGCCAGACAAACGGGGTGCTCAGAGCAGCCCTT
>JAABLK010000726.1:0-18323 GCA_012295415.1 Phytophthora chlamydospora | reverse complement strand
CGCTTTCGACTCCTTCCAACACTTGCCACTACGTACGGCCGCCCTTGATGCGACCAACTTCTAGCAATATGAAGCTTCTTCAATACACGTTGACTTCGGGTCGAAACAAGTATCTGCCGTTCTTTCCTTCGCTGCAAAACGCCGCTGAGATGAGCTAGTTCTTCCGCTGGGAACCCACTCCGATGAAATGGATTGGAGGCCACCGCCTCCACGTAGAGTTCATTGACGTAAAGTGAGAGCTCATACAGCTGACGCTGTGTAGCCCAAGCGATTAGTTAGTTTCATATCAACCCCCCCCCGATCAAATAGTGCTGCGAACATGCATGCTTACCATTAACAGGTGATCGGTGCCAGCGGCTTCTTCATAGCAGAGCTCTACTTGATCAAGTGCACTTTTCAACTCTTCACAGGGTCGCACTGACGGAATGACCAGGAGCGACGATAGAATAATACTCTGCGCGCTGTGGATCGCTTTGACCCAGGATGCCACTTTCGTTCCGTACTCGACGATTTCTTTCATTTCTTCATTCGTGGGCCAGCACAGTTCTTTGGCTCTGGCAGACTGAGGGCGTAGGATCAACGGCGCAGCATCTCGCAAACCCATGAAGGCGATGGCAATTAAGAAAAGCAAATTCAAGAAAACCAAGGATGAAGTCACGGAGGTCGACACGGTGAGCGCGCTGCGGACGCCATTTGCACACAGCAACACTAACAACATGTCAGTGGCCTGCGAAATGCAAGCGTAAAACATTCTAAGCTCGCCTTACCGAAAATCCCGTTGGCGACCAGCATCCAGTCCACTAGAATCACCAAATACGACGTTGACACACAACGATACGGGTGCCTCCACGTCCTAAACACTGCCATGACGACCACTACAAGAAAGAAGAACGACCCCTGCAGCCCTTGATTCGCCATCGAAGGCGGCGGCGAGCGCAGAACCGAGAAGACCAGCATCAACGTCAGCTTCAGCCAGCACATTTGCACCGACATCTCCACCGAGTGTCTCCGAAAAGACGCGAACAGCGGCAAGTACAGCTCCAGATAGGTGTCTGACGTGCCCAGCATGAATTCGAGCTCCTTGCCTTGCACGAAGCGTTCGTGTTTCTCCACGCTCGAGTGCACCAGAGATCCACGGATGCAGCGGCGTAGCATCCACGGCAAACCCAGCAGGAACCCACCGCCCAGCCCACAGGTCAGCAGAAGCACCGCAGCAACATGGCCTGCACTGCCACAGCTCATTCCTCTCGGGTCCACCGAGACGGCTCCGTCCGCATTACAGTTCACCAGCCTCAACACCGCCAGACCCACCGGCACATAGAGGAACTGCAGTGTCTGCAGCAGCACGTTCTCCCACTGCACACGGAGCGTCAGGAAGTCGCTGCGTCCCTTCTTCACCCACACCCTCTTCACCGCTTGCAGCACCAGCACGCCGCTCCAAGGCACGAGCGCCCACAACAGCGCGTAGAGCCAATAGTTGTCCATCTCCCCCCAGAGCGAGAAGGACTGCGACGTGGAGCCCATGGCAGCACCCGTCTCACGGAAGCTGAACATGTCGAGTGTGAAGGTGTTGACCCAACGTGTGGCCTCCAGCCAACGCGCGGGCCACGGCCAGGGCTGCGACAGCTGCCACATGAGTGCGAAGATCTGCGCGCCGTCGACAATCACCAGCGCCTTCTCCAGCCAGAAGCGGCTCACCTGACGGCATCTGGCAGGCACCACGAGCTGCTGGGCCCCGTCCTCGTCGCTCTTCTCCGCCTCAAGGCGCGCGCTCCGGTGCGGAATGACCGCCTGACGCCCCATGGACGATGTTGAAGTGAAGGGAAACTTCTGGGACCATCATTCTGACAACGTTTATCCGGACGCCTTATCCGGACCATTTTGAAGCAAGTCGATACCAAAAGCCATGGCCGCCCTGCCGAAAGGTGCTGCAAGATGGCTGGGTGTGCTGCTGTATGGACGCGGTTACTGACGGTGATGTTACTTGTTGTGTGAGGCAGGAGCGATCGAGAAGCTGCTGCGGGAGGTGGTGGGCGACGACGTGGCCATCTCCAAGGAGACGCTGGACTGGGCCACCGAGTGCGCGGGCGGTGCGACGACTGGTTGATACAAACTTTCCACAGTAAAGCGATGCTGACGGAGGTCGCTGTTGTTGCAGACTTTTTGCAGGCGATTGGGAAGGAGGCCAATGCGGTTGCAGAAAGAGCGGCCAAGAAGGAGAACTATCGCATCTCGAACGAGCATGTGATGGCTGCGCTGGAGGTAATGGAGACTGGAAGCGGCTGTGCTGGGATAAAATGTCTCGTTGCTGAGGTGGATATGTGTGGTAACGATGACGGATGTAGAATCTTGGGATGCAGCGCTATGCAGAAGAAGTCAAGCAGCTACAAGGAGCAATGGAGCTCGAGACACAGGTACGTGGCTATCGGCAGCGCGACCTTTTCAGGATCAATGCGGTTTTGGTTTGACTGGGACTGGTCTTGATTGCAGAAGAAGAAGGAGCAGATAGCATCGCGTAAGGCGGCGAAGACGGCATCGCGCGACGAATTATTAGCAGAGCAGACGGCGTTGTTCAAGCAGGCGTCGTTGAAGGCAACCAGAGAGGGGTGGTAAACGTCGGCTCGAAGCTGCAACACGAGGTTGGAATGTAAAATGAAGATGATGTGGGGAAGTGCAGGTCTGTCTTATCAGCAACTTTTCAACTCAAAATGTTGTTGATATTTCGTTTCCAGACGCACACGATGCACGCGGTGGGTGCTGGATGTTCAAGGGCTCCAAAGAATCCCGTTCAATTCAATGAGGCTTTGACTCGATCGTTTTAGTAATAATATCCTGAGTCACCAGGTGCGCTACGCTTTCGCCATCGACGCACTCAAGTTTTAGCTAGAGCCATCGTCTTGACAGCAAGTCCATCGTGTGGCTACTTGGTGTATAGCACACCATTCCATCGTTTTTCGCAGGTTTTACTGTTTCACTTGGCTCCACTATGCCAGCTTGATTACGGAGCCTCAGTCTCGAAAAAGCCCCCCACCCGCTCGATCCAATGCAGCTCCGAGGCGTCTTCACTGCGCTCGCGGGCGCATTGGCCCTCGCCCTCCCGGCCATCCAGGCCGCCCCCGTGGCTCTGACCGAGGCAACCTTCGACCACCAAACCAGCAGCGGCGTGTGGTTCATCAAGTTCTACGCACCGTGGTGCGGCCACTGCAAGAAGCTGGCCCCCACTATCGACGAGCTGTCCGAAGCCGACGGCCTGGTCGAGCAGGATGCACACGTGGCCAAAGTGGACTGCACCACGGAGCGTAGTGTGTGCGAGCGCTTCAGCGTGGGTTCCTACCCAACACTCAAGGTTGTGGCAGCAGGCAAAAGCTACGACTACAACGGCCGTCGCGACGTGCCGTCCATGGTGGCCTTCCTTACAGAAGGATACAAGAAGGACTATGGCGAGAAGGTGCTGAGTTACGCCGAGTTCGTGGAGCAGAGACGGGCTGCCGCCGCCGAGCACGAGGAGAACGAGCGCCAGAGCGCCGTGGTGCAACTCACTACGACGTCGTTCGAGCAGCAGGTGCTGGGCAGCAAGGAACCGTGGCTCATCAAGTTCTACGCGCCCTGGTGCGGCCACTGCAAGCGCTTGGCGCCCACGTGGAACAAGCTCAGCCGCACGCTGAAGGAGAACGGCAGCAAGACCAAGGTGGCCAAGGTGGACTGCACGGTGCACCGCCGCGTGTGTTCCCGCTTTGGCGTCAATGGATACCCGTCGCTGTTCTACGTCAATGACGGCCAGGTGTACAAGTACAAGGGCGGACGCTCGCTCCCTGCGTACGTAGACTGAGGATTGAGAGGATTGCTGTGCGAGATACTAACTTAGGTGGCTGCTGCAGATTCCTCGACTTTGTGGAGAGCGGCTGGAAGACGGCCGAGTCGACCGGCCCCATCCCGGAGGAAGGATTCTTCTCTAAGATTGTGGACACGACCATCGAGTGGGCCACGGAACACACTGTGCTGGCCGTGCTGGCCGGCATCCTGGTGATCGCCATCGTCGTGGCGATCCTGGTCGCCATGCTGGACTACTGGCTTGGTGCTGATGACGTGGCTCAGTACAAGAAGGCGCTGGACGAGAAGGAGGCTGAGAAGAAGGCGAAGAAGGATGATGGAGAGGAGGAAGAAGAGGAAGCGGAGCTGCCGCCTCGCGTGCCGTCCGCCAAGGAGGCCAAGAAGAGCGGCCAGAAGCCCAAGGACGAGTAACTTTCCTCCCTCGCTCCAGTGCTGCCTCTGTGGGACTTGCTGCTGCTTGAGCGCTGGTCCATAGAGAGAAGAAGAAGCAGTCGAGACGCTCGACAGGCAGGCTAGGCTAGCAACCGTAGTTCGCTCGTTGTCACTTCCATCAAGGAGGAAGAATGAGCATGTACAGCTTCGTATTTCCGCTGCGTTAAATACCTGCGAACGTCTACGCGTTGACCACCGACGTCCAGTACTCGATCACCTCGAGAAACCACATCGACTCGCGCTGCAGCTTGGCGTCCAACTTGATGACCTGGTGCGCCAGCAATGTGCGGACAGCGTCTGCCTTCGCCTTCTGCATTGGGCCAATAGCCAGGATGTAGTCGCCTGCACACAGCCAAACAGTCATCGTCAAACTCTGGTGAAACCAAGTCCCAAAAGTCTTGACGAACCTAATTGGGGGCGAGCATCAACTCCCGGCGGTGAGTTCTTCAAGAAAACCTTGAGCTGCAGACGCAAGACGCCTGTGCCGTCGTCGATAGTGCACTGTGTTCCATCGTCCGAGATCTCCACCACGACGCCCTGGGCAGTATAGGACTTGAGGTGAGGACTGAGCCTGAGGTTGTAGGGTTTGTATTCATGGGCCGGCTCCACTCACCTGAATCCACAGACGGGAGCAGTCGATGCCGTTGATAGTGGGGATCGGCCGGCTGGAAGCCTGCAGCGCGGCGTAGATCTGCCCCACGAAGGCCTTGGCCGTGCTGCCAGCGCCTCGCTTGGTGGCCATCTTATGATAATTCAGTTGTGGGGGCCAATGAAAAGGGAGCATACTAGTGCCAAGTCAAGGCGGAGATGAACTCGGTTCGTCAACTTGATCAAAAGAGCTGGCTGCGTCCTCTGTTTCGTGCAGGTTAGCTACCACGTCTGCATGTGCAGCCTAATGCAAGGAGGTTCTGCCTTAAATGAGCTTCTGCGTGACTGCGGCGCCCTTGAGTCCGGCTTGCTCGATCGTCTGGTCCAAGTCTGTGGACACGGGGCGTGGCGGGAAGCCTGCCAGCAGCGTATACGGCTGCGATCCAGCGTCGTTCCTACATTAAGCACCAACAGCAATACCGTCAGTACGAGCCTCTTTCTCCCCTATTTCTTCCTACCAACGTACAGCTGGATAATAGCGTGCAGGTCACGGATCGTGTGCTCCAAGTTGAGCGTCTCCCTGAGTCTCTGTCCATTGTGCAGTCGCAACTGCAACGTCGTCGTGGGTTTCTTGTCGTCCACCACGGGACGCTCCGCCGCCACGTCGCTCTGGATCACCGCGTCTGCCGCGTACGAAGCCCCGCCCATGCTCTGGCCCTCGCCACTAAATGCCGTGTAGGCTGGCGGCGGAGGAGCCACGTAGTCCTCCTGGCGCTTGTCTACCAGGCTGATCTCCACTGGTTCGCTGCGGTTCTCGCCCTCGAGCTCCTGCGGCACGTGGCCGCGTTCCAGAGCTTCCAGGAACGGTCGGTTGGCCGCGTCCGAGCGCGCGCGGTACGGCCCGTCGTTCACGGTGAAACCCTCACGGTAGAAGGTAATGACGTGGCGTGGTTGAGTCGCCTGGCCCTCAGCCGCGGCGGCGCGCGCGTCCTGCTGCGCTCGGCCGATGATGTTGGCCACGTGGTCGTCTCCTTCGCCTCCAGGGCCGATGACGGACAGGCCGCTGCCTCCGCCGCGGTCAGAGGCGCCTCCCGCGTAGTATTGGTTGGGCTGGTCGCCATCGGGGCGCTCGTCGTCGCGGTCGTTGAGGCTGGAGAGACCGACGATGTTGACCATTTTCCTGCTTGTTTTTAGGATATGAAATGGAAAGTGACGAAAATGGAGAATTGTGATGTCAGACATGGCTACATTTTTGGAACCTCAATGGCCTAGGCGAGTGCAGTGCGTTGGTGCGCGACGTGCGACTTGAGCGAGTCGCTGGTGGCCGACGCGTCGGCTTCGGCTACTGAGAAATCCGTGTTGCGAGCTTTGGAGAAACCCGCGTACATGCGCTCGAACTGGAGCCGCGCGGCGTCGGAAGTTGAAGGCTTGGCGTTCTGGAACGAGGTCTGGACGTGCGTCTTGGTGATCACACTGGCAACAGGAACGGCACGGCGAGGTTAGATGCTGCGACAGAGAACAATAAAACTGCAATGGTAGGCAGGTTTTAACGTACTCGGAGCCATTGCCGTTCAGCTTCTCGTGCACAAGTTCCAGCTGCGCCGAGTACATGATCTGTAAACCCAGAAGCAAAACATCAGTAGTAAGATCTCATCACAGAATATCATGGCCAAGAGTACGCACGGCCTGTAAGTCTGCGCCCGAGAAATGGGCACTTTTAGGAGCGCTGGCGATCTCAGGTAGGTACTCGATCGCCTCGTCCGAGAGCTCCATGTCTTTCGAGACCGCGCGCAGGATATCCAAGCGCTCTTCCTGGTTCGGAAAGCCTGCCGCAGTATACCAAATAACCATCAGTATCCACCAGCGTCTACGAGAAGGAGGGACTGCACACCAAACGCACCGCAGTAAAGCGACTTGTCGAGCCGTCCAGGCCGGAGAAGAGCAGGGTCGATCATGTCCGGCCGACTTGTAGCTGCCAGTACGTAGACACCCTGATACATTTGGAGAACAATCGGTTAGTTGTGCAACGCAGACCGTACAAAATACTAGAGTAGCTTCACGTACCTTTCGGGCCTCCACGCCGTCGAGAAACGTGAGCAACTGGTTCACCAACCGGTCCGTCACTCCAGTGTTGTCGGCGCCGCGACGAGGGGCGATGGAGTCGAACTCGTCGAGGAAAAGCACGGACGGAGCAGCGGCGCCAGCGCGTGCGAACAGGTCGCGGATTGCCTGCTCACTGGCGCCGATGTACTTGTTCAGGACCTCGGGGCCCTTGACGCTGATGAAGTTCAAGCCACATTCGTGTGCCACAGCGCTTGCAAGCAGCGTTTTGCCGCAGCCAGGGGGGCCGTACAGCAACATTCCAGCCGGAAGTTTGATGGGCGTGTTATCGTATAGCTTCGCGTAGCGCGTCGGCAGCTCCAGCGTATCCTTGAGTACCGTTCGCACCGTCTGCAAGCCCCCGACGTCGCTCCACTTCACCGAACTCTTGAAGAGATCGACGCCGATCAACGCCGTGGGTTGGAAGTCCTCAATGCCCTCCACGAAGTCGCTTTGCTGCACTTTGTGCGTTGTTTCGAGAGGTTCAAGCAGCGCGTGGCGCTTGAACATTTGGTGCAGAGCTCGATCCGTGGCGCTGGATAGATCCCGGAGGCTGTAGCCTTCGGTCAAGGATGACAAGAGCCCAAAGTCGATGGTTGGATCAACGCCAATCTGCCGAGATTTCTTCGCTCCTTTCCCCGTCGAGTTGGCGTTCTCGATCTTCATTCGCAGCATCTCGTGGATCAACGTCTCACGCCGCTCGGCGTCCGGTGAAGCCACTTGAATAGGGCGATCGAAGAGCCCACAGCCTCGTAGCGTCTTGTGGACGCTCGTGTCGGATCGAGCGGCGGCAACGACAGCCACACTCTTGCTCTGCATCGCGTTGCCAATGGTCTCAAGTAGTTTTCTTCTTGCAAGCTGCTTTTGAGCGTCAGGCAGGCCCTTGATGGACTCGCACTCGCGCTTGAACGACGCGTTCAACTCAGAAGTGGTCTTCCACATGCGCTGGCCGCTCTGGTTCATGAGAACGAGAAGCTGCTCGGCGATACGCCGCGATTGTTCGTTCGCAGCGCCTGCGGACTCGTCTTCTTCGGGCACCAGCGCGTCCAGGTTGTCCAGGACGATCAGAGCTGGTGCGTTCCTTGATGCCTCTTCAAACAACTCGGTCAGCCGAGATTTCACGGCCTCCATCTTGAGCCCTCGCAAGTTCCGACACTCGACAATCGTAGCGAACACTGCGAACTTCGGCGAGCTTTCCAGTTCGTGCACCAAAGCTCGCAGAAGCGTCGACTTGCCACTGCCTCGTTCGCCATGCACCAAGGCGCAACCAGGAGATTTCGTCCCCAGTAGAACACGTGCAGCAGACGCATCTCGAGACAAGAGGGGACGCACGGCTTTCGTCACTGCAGCGTAGGCCTTTGCGCCACGCGATAGCTGCAGGACCGACAGGTTCAGGGCGCTAATTGATGAAGCTGTCGTCCTCAATCTGGCCAGCACTTGTTGTTCAATCCCCACTGCGTTCTGCACAGTCACTTGACCCAGCGATAAGACGTGGCCGCCAGTACCTCCGCCCAGTACCGTGTACTTCTCCAGTGCACCGATTGGAACTCCTGCAGCAGGACGCAAGATATCGTAAGTGAACAAGTCCATGACAGCATTTTGCTTAGAGCATACCTTCCAACTGCTCGGCACTAAAGCTTTCTTCAGCATCGAATTGCACGTCCGCAATTACTTGGACGCTGTTCCCATTATCCAGTTCAAGGCGAAGAACGGACCCGGAGCTGAGGACGTGATTGGAGTCGATCGAGCTACCCCAACACAAAAAGGCCTGCTGAATGGAGCTAGCCACAGCGGAGGAATCGCCGTCACGACCATCGGGGTTGATGAATAATGTCACTGAAGAAGGAGGCAGCTCCGGTAACTTCAACACGCGAAGGCAAATTGACTCACGACCTGCGATGCCCAGGGTCGCACGTACACCAGAATTGAGGACGATGCTGCCACGGACAACGTCGTGCGTAGCCTTGAGCCTTGCGACGCAGCACACCGGTTGCTTCTTACTGTGACGACGAGGGGGTTGTGAGTACAGAATACCTCTCTAACGCAGGACTGAGATCTGCACGTACCGTGAAGCTTCGCCTTCCTCGCTTGATCCACCGACGGTGCCACTCAATGTCTTGGCATCGGGGCTCCATATTGCCACTACGGGAGACTCCTGAGTGTCCGAGGGCGCGTCCGAAATCACTGCGCCGTCAAGCATGGCCAGGCTTTCCGGATGAACCCACACTTCGTCGATTGTCTCGTTTCGCAGCGTGCCAACGCCGTCCTGCAACCAGTTTTGAGGGATTAGCAAGCTGAAATATCTCGTTGATTGAGCCAATGACTGACGCACCTGGACGGGCAACGGCGATGACTGCTCATAGTACAGATCGGGACTGAGACCACGCTCTTCCGCTTGAGCCTGACGTTCTTTCGGCGCCACAATAACCTCAGAAATCGGAGTCAAGCGAGCGTGCTCCCTACAAAGAACACAGACCGAGTGCCATATCAGCGCTCGAGCACCACAACTCATCCAAACTAGATCGCTCAACGTACATCCCGGCTGGCAGCGAGGCTCTGATGCGGATAAGCGTGTTCTGGTTGATCCAGATCGGACTCACTTGCTTGTCGTTGACCACACACATCTGCCGCACCACATATCACCTCAGTAAAGCTCTCGATTCCCTACCACCCCAAGCAGCTATGTTACCTGTCGCAACAGCTCCGTCTCGATGGCCCCGGCATGCAGCTGGATCAGCTCCCAGTCGTCTGGAGTGCATGGCTCGACGTTCACCTGCCGCGCAATGGGCAGCGCGTCCACCACGTGTACTCCCACGAAAGCTTGGGGCATCTTCTCCAAGTGATCTTGCTGTAATACCACCACCACCAGATAGTCAGCATAGTAAAGCCCTCTCAACAGTAAAACAAAAGCCTCGTCGTACCAGCCCCACGCAGCGCGCAAACTCGGCCGGCACTTCAATGACGTCGCTGCAGACCTCAAAGCCAAGCAAAAGTCAGCATTAGAAGGCTATAGACACAGCCCTCTACACAATAACCAAGTATGGCCGACCTGCGCAGCGCCCCGGCCTTGATCAGGCCGCCGATCCAGCCCACGCACACGCGCTGCACGTATCCGTCCACGGTCTCCCACGACAACTCGAGGACGGAGGAGCCGGCCCCCACAATCTCAGGACCGGCCAGAAAGCTCTGAACGAAGGCAGGCGGCAGGTGCACGAAGCAGCTGCTCACGGGCACCAGCACAGGCGCCAGGAAAGCGCCACGAGCAGCCATGGTCAAGCCCAGCGTTGCAGTTGAGGAATGCCCCAAGGTTGATGCGTCAACGCAGATACCCTTCAAACCCGCTAACGGATTTTAAAAGGTATGTGGCGTACATAGATGTATCCATTTCTGGTATTTACCAAAATAGTACTACATGAAACGCACCTTGAAACGGCACACTGAAATGCAGGAGGTCAAGAAGGCGTCGTTCCGCAGCGCCTGGGTCAGCGGCAGCCCGTTAAAGCGGTCGGTGCAATGGCAGGTGAGCCGCTTGGTGCAAGCGTTGCACAAGGAAGGCAGACTCACGCTGCTGCTGGTGACACTCGGCGTCTCCGGTACGTGCATGTACACCACAGAACTGGAACTGGTACTACGTTGAGGCGGTTCAATGTTGACCGTCGTCTTTGCCCTCGCAGCTTCCCTGGTGGACGACATCATTGACATGGTCGTGCTGGGCTTGAATCGCACTCGTAAAGAGTTCCTAAACTCCACCGTGGCGGGCGAATCTCCGTACGCCGAGCTCGCTGCCTGGAGCGCGTTCACGATCGTCGTGGCGACTGCGAGCGTCAAGTGGACAGCTGTGTTCGACCCCATGGCGGCCGGCTCCGGGATCCCCGAGATGAAGAGCATCATCTCGTACGACCGTCGAGAGGAAGCCAGCCGATACCTCCGTGCGCGAACGCTGGTCTCCAAGATCGGAGGGTTGGCTCTTGCACTCAGCAGCGGCGTCTCGCTTGGCAAAGAGGGTCCGTTCGTGCACACGTCGTCGATCATCGCGCATCGACTCATGAAGCACGTCAAAGGCTTTCGACGAATCTACGACAACGACTTCATGCGGCGCCACGTGTACGACGCAGCCTGCGCGGTGGGCGTGACGTCTACTTTTCGAGCGCCGATCGGTGGGGCTCTGTTTGCCATCGAGGTCACGAGCACAGTCTTCATGGTGTCGGTGCGTGGTGCTCTTTTTTTAATGTCGGAACGACCTCGCGCTGGACGCTAATGCTGTGTATGTAGAACTACTGGCGCGCCTTCGTGGCGTCGATCAGCGCCTTACTGGCACGGGAGGCAGTGTACATGCTGCACCAAGACTGGGTCGCGGCGTATCACGCGATGTTCCCCACGAGTTTCGTGGCCGAATCCTTCTCGTTCGCTGAGATCGTGGCCTTTGCCGTGCTGGCCGCGCTGACTGGCCTTCTTGGCGCGTTGTACGCCTCCTTGGCGACAGCTTTCAGGCTGCACTGGAAGGCGTGGGCAGCGGACAAAAACGCAGTGCTGGCATCATGGACGATACTTTTCCCACTCACGGCGCTCCTCTGCTTGCCCTTCGGCATGACACGTTTGCCGTTCGGTGATATCTTGGCAGACCTCACTAGTACGGAGCCCAAGCTCCCCGATAGATGGCACGCGGAGCTCTCCTTGTCCGTGTTCGTGGTGCTTCCACTCGCAGGACTCACCCGTCTCGTGGTCACAGCCCTGTCCTTCACGCTGCCAATCCCCACCGGCGACTTCGTCCCGACGTTCATTGCAGGCGCCACCTTCGGTCGGTTCTTCGGCGAGGTCCTCCGCCTTGCCTTCCCCGCGGCTGGAATAGTGCCTGGAGGATACGCGCTAGCGGGAGGTGCAGGCTTCGTCGCCTCGACCACGAACACGACCTCTGTCGCGGTGATCGCGCTGGAGTTCACCGGTCAATTCGTCTACACGATCCCGCTGATCCTGTCGACGCTCATCGCTTCAGGCGTCGGCTGTGCACTCCGGGTATCCGTTTACGACAGTGTCATCGCGAAGAAAGGCTTCAGCCGCATGCGCTCGCTGGACTTGGGAGACCTGAAAGCCTGCGACGTCATGCTGCGACGATTCCCCGTCCTCACGCTTGACATGGACCAAGCACAGCTCGAGGGCATTCTGAACAGCACGCCGGAGACGGCACTTCCCCTGGTGGACGACATGGACAAAATGGTGTTCATCGGGTGCGTTCCTCGACAAACAGTTGAAAATTTCGTACGGTTGGTGAAGCTGGATGCCGAGAATGGAGCGAGCCTTCCGCTTTGCTCGGTGCTCCAATTGCCAGAGCAAACAGAGGTTGCAAGGCCTGCAGTAGCAGCGCTGCCGTCCGTAAAAGAGGACGCGACTGAAGTTCGACATCCAGAGAGCATTTCGAGCGTCGATAGAAACACTCCTGTCACTGACGACAACAGCGCAGACTTGGCCCACTTCCCAGCTATTGGGGAAGAGAGCCTCTCCGCAGCAAGTGACCTGGTCAAGCCAAGCGAGCTTGTCGACTCGACAGCGCTTCAAGTCGACCCCGACACGCCCTTACAAAAGGTTCACCTGCTTTTCGAGATGATCAAGTGCTCCAGCATTTGGGTCACGCGGCGCGGGCGTCTCGTCGGCCTGCTCCACCGCCAGAATCTGCACGTCCGAATTGCTGAGCTGAAGCGCAAGGGGAACCTTGTAAGTCCGTCTCGACCAGATCGCTCCGAACCCCAAAAATGGCCTGGTAAATAGCAAAACAAAAAACAAATTTCCATCTCCTGGACCAGAATTGTCGGCAAAATAAGCAAGAAACGCACTCCAGACGTTACCTTCTTGAGTTGCTTTAGGTTGAGCTCACGCTTACGCTGCTGGACATCTTACTGAACTTGCTCTTGCTTGCTCGAGTCGTGCGAGCCACCCAAAACCGATAATGTAACACTCGGGTCAATTCCTTAGAACTGCATTTCTGTAAAAAAAATCAAAACAAAATACGGAGCAGAATGGTTTAGATATGTACTCATGGCAGCATGAGTATGGTACAATACATTGCCACGGTGGGCGCGCAACTTCCTGCTGCTGCTAATACAAAGCTAGCGGCCACTGCAAATGCACACAGGAAGCTGCTTGCCCAGTCGCGTTGGCATCAAAATGACGAGTCATGGAAGCTAACCTGTCGTGTTGTGGTGTCGTCCGCTCTTCTTCGAGTACGGGTAGCCGAGAATGTTGAGCGACTCGCGGCTGTAGCCACCGCTTTCACGCAGAGATCCGATGCTGACCTGCGACGCAGAGAGGTCCGTGCTGGGCTGCACAGCAGGAGCAGGCGCGTAGCTGTCCTGCATCGACGAGTTGTCGGTGCTCGTCTCCGTCGAGCCGCTTGGTCGCGCGCTGAATGAGTAGTTGTCCGGCACCGGCGGTGGGTTCGACCTGCCAGACTGCACACCAGTGCTGTTCGAAAGCATCGACTGGTTGGTCATGCGTGGCGCCGTGGACGCGTAACTGTCCGCGTTCGACAGCACCGAGGCGTTGTTGAAGCGGCCCGACTCGCGGCCCGACATCCTCGATGAGTTCTGCTTGCTTGGACGGCGCAGGCTCGTCCCACGGACGTAGCTCTGAGGAGACGTGACCGTGTTCGAGTACGGGTCAGCAGCGCTGTAGGGCGTGAACGACGTCCCGCGCGAGTTGTCCGTCGACGTAGCGCGGGCCTCAGACTCGCGCATGTCATCCACGTCAAAGCTCGAGCGCTCTTCGTCGTCGTCGTCGAACTGCTGGAAGCCAGTGCCCGATGCCTGGCGAGGGACCACAGGAGCCGCCAGCGTGGGAGCAGCCTTCGCGTGCGACATTGTCGAGTGACGAGGACTAGTAGCCAAGCTGCTGCTGTACGCGTAAGTCGGCGCGACGTACACAGGCTCGGGGGACGGCGTGCGCTGCGACGACGAGTGGTCGGACGCAACCGAAGACATGGGCGAGTCTACCGCAATCGAGGCAGCCACAACAGCCGCAGGAACAGCAGCAACGCTCACAGCCGGAGCAGGCGACGACACATCCGAGATCGAGTCGCTCAGGTGCGAGCTCGGTGCCTTGGAACTGGCAGCCGGCGAGAACGACTCAGCATAGTCCACCGTAGGCGACGCAGGCGGCTGGTGGTCGTCGTGATCGCTGTGGTCATTGTCGAACGTCGCGGCGCCCGCGACAGCCTTGGTCTTTGCAGTAGGCGACAGGTACTGGTTCTCGACGTCGTTCTCCGGGTCCTCCAGGTTCTTGGACGCACGGTTGCGACGACGGATGAGAATGACCGAGCCTACAATGATCAGCAACGCACCTACTGCGCCACAAACACCGCCGATGATCGCTCCATTGGAGGAGCTGGACGACGAACTAGTGCTTCCGTCGACACCGTCCGCCGTCGAAGCCGAGTTGAACTGCACCTCCGAAGTGGCGCAGCCTGAGGTGCTGGTGAACGCGAACGTGCTGTTGAGCGTCTCGCCGTCGTCCGACGTGACCGAGAACTCAACGCTCTTGTACCAGGAGCTCGAGGACGAGCCCGAGTTGGCCGAGTACAGGAAGCTCGAGCTCGTGCTGGTGGCTGTGACGCCGTCAATGGTGGCGCCCGAGATGACCTTCTGCGAGTTGTAGAACTGCAGCGGCACGTACGTGGCGGACGCGCCCTCCATGAGGCAGGCCTTGATGTCGCCCGTCATGAGCGACGTGGGGCACGTGTCGAACTCGAACGTGACCTTGGTGCTCGAGTCGGTCGTGTCAATGCCTAGTGCGTCCATCGAGTCGGCCGAGAGCTGCAGCGAGCCCGACGCGCAGCCGTCGCACACGTCCAACACATAGGCCGTAGTGGTCTTGCTCGTGTCGTCGGCGTTCGTGACTGTGATGCAGCGCGCGCACGCGTCGTTGAGCGAGTAGTCTTTGCTGGAGACCGATGCGTAGTACTTGAAATTGTCGCTCGAGTCCGAGATGCCCTTGAGGCGGCACGTGCCGTACGTGGGGTCGCTGATGTTGTAGACCGACACGGCGCCCGAGGCGGCCGAGAGCGCGGCCAGCTGCGCCGCGACGGCCGTGAAGACGGCCAGCTTCGTCCAGCTCCTCATGCTTGGCAAGTAGGAGGAGTGTCTGTGTGTGTGTGAGTGAGTGGAAGGAAGGACTGTATACCGCTTGTCGTGCTTCGGACAGGCTGGTGGCGAACGGAGAAGCGCGGGGATGGGAAGGAATACGCACTGCCGCTACTGGAGCTGCTGCCGTGTCCACACTCGCTTCGTCTCTGCGCTGGAGCTTTCGGTTGTGAGTCGTGAGGCTTCGCGCTCTGAGCTGGCTCCTCGGGCCGATCGGGGGTGTAGAATGTGGGACGCGCCACCGACGGAAGGGAGGTTCGGGGGCGTTAGACAAGGGATGGGGCCCGAATTATCATCGGGCAGCTGCAACGGCCGATTGCCAGTGAAACCCAGACATGGGGCCAGCCAGCGGTTCATAAGATCCGTGGCGTGGGGCGGCATTTGAGGCGGACACTAGCTAAAGCAGAGCTTTCATTTTTGGTGCGAGCACCGCTCAGAGGCGCTGCGTGAGCCTGTGCGGTCTTGCGGACAAAAGCAAAGCGGTGACGGATTTTCTCGGCTTGTCCACCCAAGCCGGGTAAAACTTCTGAAGCCGACGAGCTCAGCTGAAGGCGCTGGCTGCCCTGACATATCAAGCGAGGCTTCATGTCCATGCCAGGAGCTTAGCGCTTCGAGATCTTCTTCATGGCCTTTGTGGGTCCCGCTGTTCATCACGAATCAACGAGCAAATTTTGCCGAGGAGGTGGGCGTGCCCTCGATCATTTTCCGCTTCGACTCGAAGGCGGGCTTGTCCTTTTCTGTCGGCTTTCCCCCCCCCCCCCCCGTCAAACACATCGCGCTCGCTGTGCATGGCCTCATCGTCGTGGGTCGAGCACCCGAATACATGTACCAGTGGCGTAATAGCGGCCGGGCGCACCAGAGCACGTTGGACTCGCCGCGTCGCCTCGCTTGGCGACAGCGCGTTCGTGGCTTCGCCGAGCCGCAGATGGTTCCCCGCCTTGCTCGCTTGGCGTGGCTGCCATTGCCGCCACGCCGCTGACGAGCAGCGACCAGATGCTCGCTCAGCCGTTAGCGGCAGAGGAAACTCCTCGATAAGTGCGAGCGTTTCAAACCTCAGCCGAGGTTGTGAAGTTTCGGACCAAGCGACGAAAGGCGGTATGTACTTCGCTCCAGCGCTGTCCGATGAAGGGCTGTCTTCGCTCCAGCGCTGTCACGATGTGACAGCTCTCGAGGGAGTTGGCAGTGCGTGCGGGCACTGTGCGGGCCTGAGGCCGCTCCGTCACGGCTCGTGTGGACCGGCATCAATTTATACCCTCCGTGAGCTGACAGCCCGCTTCCATCTCCACTATTTCTCGCTCCGCCATACGAACGTCGTCAAGATGCTGGTCTCCCACAGCAAGATTCGCTGGAAGTCAAGGCAGTCTCCGATGCTGCTGTCTTAATCGAGCCCTGTCAACCAGAGCAGGTTGCCCTGACTTGATGATGCCCTCGAAAAGATGATGCAACGTCGGCCCGTTTCTCCACTGCACACCACTTTACACTAGTTTGTGTACGCCTACACATTCGATCCCCCGATGCCGATCATGGCGACGCGCGGACTGTTGCTGCTGCTGCTGGTCTTGCACGCCGCTGTGGCCGCCAATGACCTGCCGCGATGGGACTTCTGGCCACCGCTCATCGGGGGTGCGCGCTTCACGGGCAGGTACCTGAGCTCGGAGCCGAACGGCGTCCACCTCAAGCGCCAGAGCTTCGAGCCCGTGGACCTCTTCGGGCTGCGCGAGGACACGCCCAGCTCGAACGCGCTGCTGTACGGCAGCGTACTGCTAGCCCCGGTCTTCCCGTCGGACATAACGACGGACTCAGCCGTCCAGGCGGCGTTCCAAGCGGCGGTGGGGGCTATCAAGCAGCACGCGAACGTGCACGTGTCGCCGGAGATCAAGGTGGCGCAAGCCACCGTGTTCCCGCTCAAGGTAACGGGCGACAACGGCGAGTCCGAGATGTCCATCTTGCAGGACAATATGGGCGTCGATGGCCAGATGTACCGCTTCACGAGCCAGGTGACCTTCGGCTTCAACTTCTACCTGACGCTGGAGGACGCCAAGTTCAATTTGAGGCATCGCGTGGTGGTGGCGCTGGACCGCGAAGCAGAGCACAATGTTTTGCAGCACACGTTCGTTCCCCTGGAGCAGTTGCCCGATGAAGACACGGACGACGCAATCGAGTGCGGGATCAGCGAGGACGAGTGTTCGGCTGTTCCTGCCGGACCGCGGATCTTGTCGTACAACGTCTGGAACACGAACCCCTCGTCCGATGTGTATGGTGCTGGGCGTCGATGGGAGCAGTACAAGAAGCGGTTGAACCACCTCACGAAGTTTGTCAAAGAGGCAGAGCCCGGCATCATCGGATTTCAGGAAGTTCGCTACGACGGCGTGTTCGGAGAGCCCGGCAACCACGCGCAGGTGGAGCATCTCGCGGATCGCCTTCCAGGGTATCAGTACGTGTACCAGGCGGCTATGAGCTACTTGAACTCGAGAATGCCGTACGAACGCATCGAAGAGGGCCCTGCTATCTTTTCCAAGCACCCGATCGTTTCGACCGACTACTTGCTGCTCAGTCGTGATCCGAACGACCCGAACGATTCCCACCAGCGGCTGTGCCTTCATGCAGTGATCGATTACCCGCACTGGGGCGAGATCGACGTGTATGTGACTCACCTCTCACTTAGCGAGCGATCTCGAGAGCAGACAAAAGTCGAGATCTGGGAGTACATGCGCCAAGGCAAGGGCAAAACGCAGGTGCTTCTTGGAGATCTCAACTCGGAGCCACAGTCGCTTGGCATTCGCTTCCTCAGTGGCGAGGCCGAGATGCTTGGGCAGACAACGGACATGATGGACGCGTGGCTGCAGGTGCACGAGGAAGCCGAGCCTCGGTCCACGGATCCGGACGATCGTCAGTATAAGTTCACGTTCCCCAGCGACAGTCCATCCAAACGGATCGACTTCGTTCTGTACCGCGGTGAAGGCAAAGTGAAGGAGTGTGATATCATAGGCCAGGAACCGACAGACGATACCAAGGACTTCCCGGACGATGTCGGCATGCTTCACAGATCCAGCCCGATATATGCCTCTGACCACCGAGGCGTTCTCGTTGAATTCGAGTGAGTGCGCGTGCCAAGTCCCCGGAGATAGATTCCTTGGCGCGAAAGATCAAAAGCATCTTGTGTAGAAGACTTGGCGGTAAGACAGACCTGCACTTCCCCACATCATCTTCATTTTACATTCCAACCTCGTGTTGCAACTGCAT
>JAABLK010000725.1:7348-18326 GCA_012295415.1 Phytophthora chlamydospora | reverse complement strand
TGGCTTTGCAGCCTGCTTGAAGATTTTTCTGCCGAGACGACGGAAACTTCCAGCGACTCATCCCCCGAATTTCCCCCTTCGATTTTAAGTTGAGTCGGCCGGTCGGCACTGACTCGGGCGTGGAGGATCCACAGGGGCCACGCTCGGGGTCACGATGCTCGGTCGTGGGAGCGGAAAGCGACCGCAGCTTCGATTCGAGAGCGGGTCGCTGCCTTTGGCGGCTGCGGAGTGCGGTCGCTGCCGCTGGTGGTGGCGTTCGAAGTGAGCTTTCGCCTCGGCCCGATCAGAGATCTGTCCGACCAACCCAGCATTTGCATGGCCAGACGGTAAGACTGCCAATGGGCGATGGCTGTCGTTGGTCTTCACAGGCGGAGACGATCTTCGGTCGTAGTTCAGGGCCTGTCGTTCTCAATGCCCAGAAGGTGTTGGCCTCACACGCATGCTGACACCGTTCGAACGCTGCGAACAGCACCCAGCGGGCTACGATTTGGACCACTCGGCACCAGCCGCTGAGAGGAGCAGCGCCGGCGTCGGGATCACCACGATGTGAGCTCGATTTCAATCTTCAACTTGCGCGTAGGGCCCTACGCTGAAGGCCGTGTGATTTGCATGCTAGGACGCCTCCATGGAAAACGGGCGAATGGTTTTCGTGAAAATGCTCACACTTTATGATGAAAGCTTGTGTGGGGGTCTTGGGTGAGGACCCCAAAGCTGTAGAGAATGCCAAGGCCATTTGTGAACGTGTACCGGCTTTTCGTGACATTTTGCGATGAATTTAATATCCATACAAAAACTATTTCATTGCCCGCGCACTTCGGCATAACCGCTCCGTCGTCCATGGTCCATGACAGTCCTCTGCTTATTGTGTTTGCTGACTTGCTGCGTGCAACACGCTCAGAACAGCGTGCCATACTGCTTGCTTTTGCCTCAGCTGTCGCGAAGCAGCCAGTTTTCACGCTTTTCGGCGGAGATGAACAGGCTGCGACGGAAGACTGCGATGCCGCGGCAGCGATCCATTTGCCACTGCAGGTGCTTTCTTGCCGCCTGGCACGCGCGCTAACGGATATATTGCGGCGACCAGCGGTCGGTTTTGCAGGCAGGGCAGGAGATAACATAGCTCTCGTTGCAAGCCCAGCCGCACTGGCGTGTTGGCAGCGAAAAGGGAAGGCTCCGTAGGGGCCGCTTTTCCTGCTTTGAACGATGGCGCCATCGATTGCCCAAGATGCGCTTCCCACCAAGTCGCGTCTTTTAGCAGGCGTACGTACACGACGAGCAGCTCCTCGACCTCGGCTTCCAGCCAAGCTTCCGGAAGCGGCGGAGAAGCACAGCGCCTGAGCGAGCCGTGAGCCATGGCGCGCGTCGCAGACGGTGGCGGCATTTTTCGCGAAGAAACGGACATAACGGACTGTGAAGAAGTCTGTTGTGAGGAGCCTGCAGCCGGACGAGCCATAGTGGCGCTGCGACGACCCACGGAGAGCTCCACGCTCCACTCCTGGCAGAGTCTCTGGGTAGATGAACAATTCTTGCATCGAGTGTATGATACATGTACTTTAAAAAGGCTGCGTGCATTTCTCTAGTCGCGCAGTGACGCTGATACTACAAGCGGAGGCGGCGTAGCAGGCCTCGCAGCAAGCCACGTGCAGGTCGAATCTGCTTCTCACGCTCAGGGGAGGAGTGCACAAGTCGTGGAGCGTACAGCGCTCTGACGCGGGCTCGAACGGGATACGACGGCTTCTTCTGCGGGCCAGGAGCGTGGTAAACCCCGCGCCCTCCAACTTCCAGACGCCGTCGTAGTCGCTTGGAAATATCCCGTCTCATGAGGTTGAGACTGCGTTGAGCGGCATGCTCCAAGGCCAAGTCTGCAAAGGCTCGGGCGATGGCCGGAGGTGCCTGGAAGCCACACGCTTGCATCACTTGGATGGTCGCTCCAAACTCACCAACGTAGTTCTTGAACGCCGATCGCACTGCTTCCGCGTGAGCATGGAACTGCTCCAGTCGAGTGCGGATCTTCTCCTCGGTGTCATCGCTCCGCTGCACCACACGCGCCACCACATCAACCGGTGGTGGATTGAACTCGATGTGGTAGGTCTTCCCAGTCACGGGGTCAACGCGTCGACCGGCAATGCGTCGAATAACTTCCTTGTCAGGGACTTCTAGCTCCAGTACACAGTCGGGCGCTGCCATGCCTTTCAGCAGAGCCTCAGCTTGTGGGGCAGTTCGTGGAAACCCATCCAGAAGCCACCCGCGCGTCACACAGTCCGGCTCGGCCAGCCGACCAAGAACCACATCCACGATGAGATCATCCGGTACGAGCTCGCCGTGGTCCATGAATCGCTGAGCCTGGAGCCCCAGCAGTGTTTTGTCCTGGATGGCTTGGCGCAGGATGTTGCCCGTCGACAAGTGCACGACTCCCAGCATCTCGACTAGAAGTTCACATTGGGTGCCTTTGCCTCCCGCGGGGGGACCCAGGATCACGAGTCTTGGCGGCGACACTTTCCCAGCTCCAAGCTCAAGTGTCGGTAGTAGGATCGAAGTGGTGCTGAATTCGCGCGAGGCCGGGAGGAGTGGAGTGAAGCTTGATCGGTTCATCTCGTAGTCGCAGCTGGAGCAGATCAAAGACTGGAGTGTTGCAGGTATGGGCTCTTGCTCGGTAAAATGAGGAATAAGCAGCAAGTGCGGCACAACAAGTGCTCACTGAATAACCGCCCGGGGGTGAGTGGGGGAGATAAGAATACTAACTTCGCGTGCTGATGTCGAGGGAGGCAGTCATGCAACTGGATGGCGCAGTCTCAAAGTGACACAGTGGGGGCATATGTACGCGTGGCTTTCGAAGCAGATCGCGTAGTCGGCAGGCCAGATTTCACAGCCGCAACTTCGGCTAATGAACAGGCAATGTCGGATCTGAACCTGGCCTAAAAATCTTGTCGGCGAACTAACGAGAGTCTGGCTTTTGCGTTGAAATAAATAAATAAATATCTTGCCACTCCGTTTGGATAGGATATTCTTCACATTCAAAGTGAATACTTTGCAATTCCTATCAGTCTTTTTCCTTTTGAGCTCGGAGAACTTGCTTCTTCCAGCTTTCGTAGTCAAATTCTACTTCTCCACGGAGCAAGACGAGTGCGTTGTCGTCCAGGCGAGTCAACGCAACATACGCATACCGTCCAGACCACACGAAGATCGTGACTATCCGACCCAACAGGAACGGCGCGACGTAGAAACTAGTGCGTCGACCTGCGACTACGAGGTCCAGGAAAACTCGATCTCGGAGATCCCAGTTGCCCAGCACCAAGACGTCTACAAGCACCAGCGTTTCCACCAGCCAGAAGAGGAAAATGCCCGTGACGGGCATCCAGAACCTGAATCGCAGCCGGCGCTTCATGACTGGAGTCAACGCGTCGATGGTAAGTATAGTATACGCCAGTACCAGACTTGAGGCAACGCCACAAGCTGGGATCCATCTCCAAGAGAAGATATCCATGACGCAGACTCCAGCGGACACCATTTGGACGGCAAGAAACAGGAAGTGGAAGGAGGTCATGACTCGTCCAAGTAACTGGCGCTGACAGCAACACGCGAAAGTGGCGCTGAAGAACAAGCTCAACACTAGCCCAGTGATAGCGATCGAGTCGCCACTGCGAGTCAACTCTGGTACGAAAAGTGACAGCGTGGCGAGAACGGCACCGCCTATGCCGCACGCATAGAGCAAAGCGATTTTCCTGACTGCTAGAGGTGGTAGAGCTCCGTCGTGACGCCATACTGTATTTCGCGCATCAAAAGTTGTGGTTTCGTGGACGAGATGCATCTGCAGTGGCTGTGTATTCGCCGTAGGAGTCAAGTAGGCTGTGGCTACAGTCGACGCTCTTCTAGCACTTGTTTGTCGGATGATTTGGCATGGAACGATGCTGCTACTCGCCACTCTGGGAGCTAGATTGACCACGTTCAATGCGATCTTGCACCTGTAGCCCAAGGCCAGCATTGTTGTATCCTTCCTCTTCCTTTGGCGTTTGACAAGTTGGTACCGTCGGTAGACAGCCCTGAGCGACATCATGGTCATTGTTGCCATGGCGTTGGCAATTAAGTCCTTGGTCGAGAGCGTTCGCCCGCGCGTGGTGAGCAGATCGTAGTGGTGGACCTCGTCCAGAAGCCCTAGCGACAGCCAGGCCATCAGCATGGCGTTGAAAAGCCACTCCCAAAACGTGAAGACGACCATAAACGGAGTGTTTCGAAGGTACGTCTCTTGGAAGAGCGCGTTGGTGAAGTTGATCCAGCACACGACAACGAGAGCCGCTCGAACATCACGCAGGACGGCGCTGAGGGTGATCGCCCACAAGGTACTGGCAGCTTGTGTGAACCAGAAGTCGAACGTGTGCACAATAATGTTGGCGTACTCCAAACGCAGTCCAGCGCCAAAGACGATCATGCCGGGCATGTGGAAGATGGCAGCAATCGGAGCTAGAATCCGCCCGGTTGGTGCTGGGACTGCGAACGTTGCGAAGCGCAAGGCAATCGCGAGGATAACGGACTGAAAAACGAGGAATTTCAGTCTCAGCACCACGCGGTTGAACTGCTTGACTGAACTGGGACTCAGCACCACCGTCTTGACCATAAGCAAAGGGTTAAAAGCTGGCATTTTGTCGTCACCCGCTACAACTTGGTAGCACACATTGGCGAGACAAGTCGCATTGCTCTCAGCTGCTGCTTCCAATGGATGGATCATGAATAACTCTCGATCAAGTGGTCCGGTTGACGCACCTGTGCATGGATAAAAATGTACCGCTATCTATATCGATGTCAGTGCTGCAGGCAGTGAAACAGAGCATCCAGGTTCTTGGTTCTTCGGAGGATGCAAGTCTAAACTCCGTTTATTAATGATAATTTATCTTTGTTTGGGGTTCTCGGCTGGAATTGAATATTTATTTTCTTGGTTCTTCCACTCTTCAAAGTCAAACTTCCACGTTCATCGCCCACCGTGTTGCAAGAATCAGAAGTGATTTAATACTCAACACGTCAAAAAAATACCGAAAATGGCTCTCATTCCAAAGGAAGCAGTCTTTTTCTCGTTAAAGGGGTGGTTCAGAGTGAAATGGTTATGCAATGGTGTTAAAGTTGACATCTACAAATATTTCGTGCAACACGCACCAGCCACAAAAAATCTCTAACTGTCCGAATGAATACCCAACCTCAAACTATATGTGTGAACGGATTTTTAAGCACATTTTCCTGCTTTCACTGTCCAATGTTACATTGCCACGAAGTGTGATCAATGCAATGTCATCTTGGTGAGTGAGGATTAACTCCTTGACCATGGTAAAATGACCCGCACACAGCTAAGCACGAAGGGAAAAAGAGCTCGCAAACCTGGGAAGTTGAGGACCAAGAAGCTTCGCTCTTGACGGCCCTAGTTGCCCAGCACCAACACGAACGAAAAGGGAATGCCGTACGATCACGATCCAATGGGTGCATGACCCGCCAGTTGTGAGAAACTCACAGTGCTATTGGCCAAAGTGAAGCCGCTGCTTCTTCCAGCTTTCGTAGTCGAACTCGACATTCCCGCGCAGTAAAATCAGCGCGTTGTCGTCCGGACGGGCTAATGCAACGTAGACAAAGCGGCCGGACCACAAAAGAACGGTAAACACTCGCCCCAGCATGAACGGCGCAATGTGGAACTGCAGACGAAGCCCAAGAGCGTCAATCTGTAAGAACATGCGGTCCTGCAAGTGCCAGTTGTCCAGCACCAACACGTCGAGAAGCAGAACGATCACTGCAATCGAGAAGAGGACGATGCCGCCGATCACGAACCAGTGTCTGAAGCCCAGTCGGTGCTTCATGGCTGGCGTTAAGGCGTCAACCATCAGAAACGTCGTCGCCAATAGGTGCCCGGAGGCGATACTGCAGACAGGAACCCACCGCCATCTGAAGAGGTCCATGGCACAAGCACTGGTTGCAACGATCTGAGCTACGAAAAAGATGAAGTGGAAGGATGTCATGACTCGCTTGAGCAATTGGCGCTGGCAGCAGCAGAAGTAAACGCCACTGAACAAGGCGCTGGCAAATAACCCCAAAACAGCAACCACTTCGGTGTTGCTTCGTACGAACAGTGCGAAAGCTCCGAAAGCTCCTCCTGCTAACCCACACCCATACAAGCCCGCGATTTGCGTCGTTGAAAGAGGCGTCAAAGCGCCAATTCGAGGCCACACCGTTTGTCGGGGATCGAAGCGGCCTGCTTCATGAGAAAGATACATTTGTAGCGGCTGGGGTCTGCTTGAACTTGACAGGCTACCTCGCGTCCTACTGGTCTGCGTGCTTGCTGAGCCGGAAGCACGTAACTCGATCTTGCAACGGTATCCCAACGCTTGGATAGCAGTTCCAGGCCTCGCCTTGTGGTGCTTCTGGAGCTGGAATCTCCTGTACAAATTTCGTAGGGACAGCATGGCCATAGTACCAATGACGTTGGTCAGAATGTCCTTGGTTGAAAGCGTGTGACCGGGCGTGGAGATCAGCGGGTAATGCTCCACGCCGTCCACGAGTTCCAGCGACAGCCACAGCAACAGCAGCGCGAAGAACAACCACTCCCAGGACGTCACTATCAGCATGAAGAGCGTGTTCCGCAGATGAGTTTCTTGCAGCAGAGAGTTGGTAAAGTTGACCCAGATGATAACGACAAGAAGAGCTCGGCTGTCGCGTAGTACAGCGCTGAAGACGATCGCCCATAGCGTGTTGGCCGCCTGTAGGAAGCAGAAGTCGAATGTTCGCAGGATGATTTTCACGTACTGAGTGCGCATCCCAGCGGCGAAGACGATGATCGGAGGGATGTGCAGGACAGCAGCGACGGGGGCCAGAAGACGCCCCACAGACGCTGGCACAGCAAAGGTCGCGAACCGAAGGGCGACGGCCAGAGCGATGGTGAGTTCAAGCAGGAGGCCGTACTTGATGACGAGTCGATTGAACTTCTTGACGGAACTTGGACCGAGGATCACGGTCTTGACCATGAGCAGAGGGTCGAAAGCGGGTAGACGGTGCCCCCAGGCCACGATTTGGTAGTACACCGCCGCTTTCGACACAGCAGTGCCTTCAATGGGCTGTATCATGCTGCACTCGCCAGAAACTGCAGACTGGACAGGCTCAAGCTGTCGAAGCCTATCAATAATGCTGCAACTGCTGGAAGTTTGGTGTTGTGGTGTAACGTGGTTATTTGCGGGCCTCATTCTGCCTCTGAGTCAGCTCGCCTTGCCTTTTCCAGCCTTCGTAGTCAAACTCGACGTTTCCACGCAGCAGAATCAACGCGTTGTTGTCCGGGCGACTCAGCGAGACGTACGCGTTTCGGCCGACCCAAACGCTGATAGTGACGATGCGGCTTAGTAGGAACGGCACGACGTGAAACTTGGAGCTCCGACCGAGAATTGTGAACTCGAGGAGCACGCGATCCTGCAGCTCCCAATTGCCCCACACCAAGGCATCCACGAGGAGCAGGACTTGAGTCATCACAAAGGCTGCGACTGTGTTGGTGGCCATCCAGTATTTAAACCGCAGTCGCTGCTTCATAACCGGAGTCAACGCGTCGGCGGCCAGTACTGCGTTGCCTAGCAGCAGACCAGAGACGACGCCACACGTAGAAACCCAGCGCCAGCCGAACATGTCGGCTGCACAGAAACCTGTGGAGATGAGCTGGAGCTCGAGGAACAGGAAGTGAAAGGAAGAGAGCACGCGCTTGAGGAGGTGGCGTTGGCAGCAGCAGACGTACAGTCCACTGAAGCCAGAGCTCATCACCAGTCCAAACACTGCAAGAACTTGACTGCCTTTGGTCGGTGTCGGCAGTAAAGTCGACAATGCTGCACATGCCCCCCCAACCGCCCCACACACGTAAAGCCCGATGAGTTTCCATGTTGAAAGGGGCGTCAGAGCTCCAATACGAGGCCAAACGGTGTCTTTCGGGTCGAATTGGGCCGACTCGGAGGACAAATACATCTGCATCAGTGGCCGCTTGCGCACGGAAGGATCTGCTAGCTGAGAACCTGATTGTTTCGTGTTTTTCACCGTTTGAAGAGAGATACTGTCGTAGATGGACAGTGCCGATGGACCGGTCGTACTGAGCGAGATCTTACAGCGGTATCCCAGCGCTTCCATTGCTGTTCCCTGTTTGTTTTTCTGGTGCCGAAGGTGCTGGTATCTGGTGTAAAGATTGCGCAGGGAAAGCATCATCATTGTCCCGAGGACGTTTGCTAAGATATCCTGCGTTGAGAGCGTCCGTCCAGCGGCAGTTAGGAGCGCGTAGTGGTGCACGCCATCGACGAGATCCAGCGATAATGAAGTTGTCAGGCCTGCGTAAAACACCCACTGACACAACGCCATCCCGACAACGAGGAGAGAATTGTGCAGATAGGCTTCTTGGAGCAACCAGAAGGTGCCATCCAGCCAGCACAGAACGACTAGAAGTGCGCGAATGTCGCTCAAGATGACGCTGAACGTGATTGCCCACACAGTGTTGGTTGCTTGCAAGAACCAGAAGTCGAAAGTGCGCAGTAGTAACTTGACGTATTCGATGCGAAAGTGAGCAGTAGTGATGATCATTCCAGGGAGCTGCAGGACGACTGAAATCGGAGCAAGTACCCGCCCTACAGACACCGGAGAGGCGAACGCCGCGATCCGTACCATTAAACCACCGAAGACAAGAAAGACCAGGAAGGGGCTCACCCGGATAACCACTTTGTTGAACAGCTTGACGGATTTTCGACTAAGCAAGGCCGTCTTGAACATGGGAAGAGGGTCGAGCGCTGGCAAAGTGCCATCCCAAGCGACGATGTGGTAGCACTCGTCTCCTCTCGGCAAGCAGGCCGAGTCAAATGGGCGGATCATCGCCGCTGGAAGCATTGAAGCCCGGCTGGTTCGGTTAGCACAGCTATCTTTACTTGTACAACCATCAAAAGTCACTTTAGCAACTAGGAAATTCAAGTTTCACCGCGTGACTTCACGTGGGGCGCTGACTCCTTGGTATCTTCTTAGGGGGTCAAGATGGGCTTCTCGTTTCCAACGCTCATAGTCGAATTCGACGGTTCCACGAAGCAAGATGAAGACGTTGTCATTTTGTCTGGTGAGTGTCACGTACAGGAAGCGGCCAGACCACACTACGATCGTCACAATGCGGCTCAACATGAACGGCGCCACGTGAAACTTGGCTCGTCGATTGAGAAGCGTAAAGTCCAAGAAAACGCGATCCTGCAGATCCCAATTGCCGAGCACGAGAACGTCGAGAAGCAGAGCGAACTCGACCACCCAGAAAAGCAGGATGCCGTTTACCACAAGCCAGAACTTGAAATGCAGTCGCCGCTTCATCGCGGGCGTCAAGGCGTCGACGGTGAGGATGGTATACGCCAAGAACAAGCTGGAGACGACGCCACTCACTGGAATCCATCGCCAGCTGAAGATGTCAACGACACAGAAGGCCGTAGCGAGGATTTGACTCGCGAAAAACAGGAAATGGAAGGAAGTCACGATGCGTTCAAGTAACTGGCGCTGGCAACAGCAAGCGTAGACGCTGCTGAAGATGAAGCTTGTTATCATGCTCGATACAGCAATGACTCCAGCTACGTGGCCGTGCACTGGTATGAACATCGAGATGGCTGCGAAAATCCCGCCGGCCATTCCACATACGTACAATCCGATGATTTTCCATGTTGAGATTTTATCCAAACCTCCAATACGCCGCCAAACGGTATGCCGAGCATCGTACACGTCCGGTTCTGCGGCAAGGAACATTTGCATGGGAAGGTACTTACTCGGGCTTAGGACCAGCCTCCTCGAACTGCTCGTTGTTTGGCGGGGCAGAGGACTTATCAAGGGTAAAACGCCGTACTGGAAAATCTCCATCGATGGTCCAGAAACCAAAGCGATCTTGCACCTGAATCCAAGCGCACGCATGGCTCCAGTGGGGTATTTGCTGCGGTGTTTGGCGTCCTGGTACCGCTGGAAGAGGTTCCGCAGCGACATCATCGCCATCGTCCCGATGGTATTCACAAGAAGATCTTTGGTCGAGAGTGAGTAGCCACGAGCTGTGAGTAAAGTATAATGGCGAAGTTCGTCAACGATTTCCAGCGATAAAGCTGGCAGCAGCAGCACGTAGAATAGCCATTCACACAGCGCCACCCCAACGATGAAGTACGAGTTGTGAAGGTACGTTTCTTGGAGTAGCCAGCACGTAAAGTTTAGCCAGCACAAGAGCACGACAACGACGCGTAAGTCCCCCGTGACGCTACAAAAAGCGATCGCCCACAACGTGTTCGCAGCTTGGAGGAAGCAGAAGTCAAAGGTGCGGAGAATGAGCTTGACGTACTCGCACTTCATCTCCGCGAAGATCACGATAATACCAGGTAAATGCAGGACAGCGGAGATCGGCGCTAAGATACAGCCCATTCGCGCTGGTAAGGCAAACGTAGCGAAGCGCAGGATGAGACCGCTGAAGATGAACGGGCCAAGTAGCGGCCTGATCTTGAACACTATGTGATCGAAAGTCTCAACGAAGTTTGGTCGCAACAGAACCGTCTTAAACTTGGGTAGAGGGTCGAAAGCCGGCAGATCGCTCTCCCAAGCAACGATCTTGTAGAAAATCTCGCTGGGGACGGAGGAGCTGGCGTCTACAGGGTGAATCATGTCGAAAGAGCTGGTTCGCTCGCTATAACCGAGTCGAGGCGTTCGCTTCGCTGACAGACGACAACTCTATCAATACTTTGGCAACGGACGTTTGCTGCCAAGTGAATTGTAAGCTCAGGTTTTGCAGTTATTTCCCTCGAGAAGCAAGCCGCAATTGTCTCTTCCAGCCTTCGCAGTCGAACTCTGCTTCTCCACGTAGTAAGATCAGCGCGATGTCATTTTCGCGGCTTAAAGCGACGTACACGTAGCGTACCGACCACACGAAGATCGTCACCACTCGACTCAGCAAGAAGGGAACAACTCGGAATTGCGCTCGATGGCCAGCAAGTGT
>JAABLK010000724.1:0-18337 GCA_012295415.1 Phytophthora chlamydospora | reverse complement strand
GACGGCAGCGCGGCGCAAAGGAAAAGCACGAGTCCGAGATGTGGGCTCACGCGCACCCATGTTTAAGTTTGCAGTGCGTGCAGGCTGCTGGACAAAGTGTGCGGCTAGCAGGGCAGTTTGAGCAATGAGGCGCAAGCGTAGGCAAGAGATCTGACCGCCCTTGCGGTACTGAAAGAGTCAACGTGGCGCTCTCAGGGTGCTCGTTCAGCGTCTCAGTGAGTCTCGTGACTGCTGGTCAGGACAGAGCAAAGGAACGAAAGTGTCCATACTGAGTGTACCGGAAGAAGGGACTCAATAGTTTGAATGGTTTCTCGATGGCTGTTGTTTTCGGTACCGAAATTGCGGTATGGTGGTCCTTTTTATCTTGGTTATACTACGCTCAAAATCACGCCGGTTTAACGCGCCAGAGCCGCGTCGCGAGCGGCGAAACGGGAGCGTGGCGTCCATCCACCAGCGATCTTGTCAGTGTCGGTCCCACCCCGATGATTTGACTGATGTACGTGGCGGGGCGTGGGCGTGGGCTGCACTTTCCGGATCCCTTCTTGTCTCGCGTGTGTGTGTGTGTGCCTTCGGGATGGTGCACCTCGCCGTCGACGCTGTGCTTGGTGTTGTGTGACATCGGCGCCGCGGATTGGCGCGGCACCGAGCATTCGAGGAAGTAGCTCGTCCCGTGGCGCTGCTTGCGTGACTTTGGCTGCACTGTCGGCCAGTTGAGGGGTACCGGGGCGCACGCAAGCGCACTGTTGTCTGCAGAGCGCCAACGGGGGTGACCAACGAGCCAGGTTGGCCCTCGAGTCGACCCACAAGTCTCTGGATTCGGTTCACTTTGCAATTCGCCTCTGGCCTCACATCCACTGGCGTCGCACAACTCGAACGCGTTTTCGCACGATGCAGCTGAAGTTTGTGGTCCCGGGTCTTGCCGTGCTGGCAACGGCGGCGCAAGCCACCACGCTGACTATCGAAAACCAGTGCGATGAAAGCATTGACCTCTACGACAATTCGGTATCGGAGACCGTCGCCTCTGGCGGCAGCACGACCCGAACGCTGTCATCGGGCTACAGCGGCATGTTCCGCAACGGCGTCAGCTCCCAAGCAACACGTGCGTAGTTAGGCTCCAGTGAAAGTGACGTTGTTGACGGATATACTGACGGGTACTTGTTCGTCTTGATGGGCTGCAGTGGCCGAGTTCTCAATCACGGGGGGCTATCTGTGGTATGATATCTCGGTAAGTATTCCATCAAGCTCGGCTTGTGGGCCACATTCTAGCGTCTAACACTCGTGTTGTCTGCATATATTCTTGCTCAGATCATTCCCACTGGTTCCGTCGGGGTAAGTGAAGCTCTTTGTGTTGAAATGGAGTTGGGAGAGCTCGGACTAACGGGTTTTGCGGTTTGCTTGGTGAATGCAGCCTGGTACTTGCGCGTCGCTGGAAGATTGCAAGGAGGTGACCGGTGGCACGGGTTTCAACACCGCCATGCAGATCGCTCCGTCCGGATGCACCACGGTCACTTGTCTTGAGGACGGTTGCGCTGACGCTTACCAGTACCCGAGCGATGACGGCAAGACGCACTCCTGCGCTGACAGTGCTAGCACTACTCTGACCTTCTGTCCGGGTGGAAGTAGCTCTACTTCAACAACAGCAAGCACGACAACTACATCGGCGCCAACCACTGTCGCACCCACCCAGGTGCCTACGACGCAAGCCCCCACTGCCGCGCCGACCACAGCCGCACCAACTCCTGTGCCAACCACAGCCGCACCAACTCCATTGCCGACCACTGCAACACCGAAGCCTACCACTGCCGCGCCCACGTCCGTGCCAACGACTCAAGCTCCAACTGAAGCGCCCACGCCCGTGCCAGCGACTCAAGCTCCAACGGAAGCGCCCACGCCCGTGCCAACAACTCAAGCTCCAACTGAAGCGCCCACGCCCGTGTCAACGACTCAAGCTCCAACTGAAGCGCCCACGCCCGTGCCAACAACTCAAGCCCCGACACAGGCGCCCACGGAAGCTCCGACTCAAGCAGCTACACTGGTGCCAACGACCCAAGCACCAACAGAAACTCCCACGAATGCCCCGACATCCGCACCAACGGCTGCGGAGACTCCCGTTCAAACCACGGCCACCCCTATATCGACAACCGAGACTCCCTCTTCGCAGCCCTCTACGGCTGCCCCTACACCAGCGATCACAACGGTTGTACCCACACCAACCCCAACATCTCAAGTGTTCATGATCACCATTCCAACGGAAGCGCCTGTAACGGAGGCTCCGCTGGCTACTCCAACGACGACACCAACTCAGACACCGTCGTGGACCTGGGAGGGTAGTGAGTCTTCTTCATCGTCCTCCTCTTCCTCGTCGTCGCTGAGCGGAAACACCATTACGTTTCCACCCGAGCACAATGTGACCGAGCAAGCGGCCGCTGCCACGACAACCTCTGGCAAGTCTACCGCAACGACACCCGCGTCAGATGGCTCAAACGGACAAACTACGGCGACCGAGACATCTTCGTCCTCTGGTACCTCCGTTGGAACCATCGTGGCGGCGACGGTGGGCTCTATGGTAGCTGTGGCTGCCATCGCTGCCATCGTCATAGTGCGCCGCAAAAAGCAGCAGCTGGAAGCGACTTCGTCCGAGGACGACCTCGAGTGGCTTGATGACTACGCTGGCATGAAGACCCCCGTGGCGCGAATCCCCACGTTCTGAGTGTTCCGGCCCACGTTCACAGTGCATTAATGCTATCCATAGTCTTACATTTTGGTGACCCATTTCATTTGATATCACCTTCGTGTCGATCGCCAATCAAACTACACAACTCATCAAGTGCGTGTGGTCCAAATGCGGGAATGTCGTGCGAATATATCTGGCACGGCGAACATTGCTGGCAGCTTCGATCGACGGTCTCGCCCTTTCGATCAGATCGGCGGCCTGTGACTCTGAGAAGCACATATCTCCAGGCAATCCATTAAAACAATTCCGTATTTTTAGGAGAACGTCGAGGACGAGATACTTGCAGCAGTATTTATCATGCATTTGCGGCTTCTGGTCTTGTCGCCATGTACTGCTACCAGTAGCTCGCTACTATATGGCGGTGACGCTCGTGCATTCGAAGATTTCCACTCAAACCACCAGCAACGACAGCGTTCGCGATGCAGATCTACGTATTGGTCGCAATGGCTTCAGCTACTGTGGCAAATGCCATTCCAGTTAATTTCCACAACCACTGCGCTACCAGCGTCAGCTTGTACAACAACACCTACACCGAGGAGGTCGACTCGGGGTGCAGCACAAGCCGGGATCTGGCGGAAGGCTTCAGCGGCATGTTCCGCAACGGATGGAACCCCCAGGCAACACGTACGTTTGCTGGTCTAGCTCCTGTCAGATGAGGACTGGGCCCAAACTAATGCTATGACTGCTGTGCTGTCCACTGCAGTCGCCGAGTTCTCCGTTTCTTGGGGCTTTCTGTGGTATGATATCTCGGTACGTATAGCCTCTAGCTCAGCTTGTGCTACATGCTCTTTAGTATCTAACACTTGTGCGGTGTGCCTATGCTCTTGCTCAGATAATACCAACCGGTCCGAAGAGCGGGGTACGTGAAGCAGCGCTCTCGTTTGGCTTCAACATCGGAAGTTCTAACTTGATTATGTCAATAGCCTGGGGAATGCACATCGCTGGACGACTGCAGAGAGGTCACTGGCGGCGTAGGCTTCAACACGCCCATGCAGATCGCGCCATCGGGGTGCAAGACAGTCACGTGCCTGGCTGATGGCTGCGAGGACGCCTATCAGTACCCGAAGGACGACTGGAAGACGCACGCGTGCCCCGACACGACCCCGAAAGTCGACGTGACCTTCTGCCCGGGCGGCCCCGGTGCTGCGGCCACTGCTTCGCCGACGACGCAACCCCCTGGGTCGAACTGCCCTCGGCGCTGCACCGCCTCTCTGCGCTCGAGTTAGTTAGCTTGGCATGAAGTTGTACATTTCGCAATACAAACTAATATTATGAAAATCGTGCGTGCTTCCCGTCGCCGCGGCTTGCGAAGCGAACGATCGCATCTCCGTGGGAAATGCATTGCTGGTACGTGTCGGGAGATATCACCTAACGCCAAGGCGCTTCAACGATCGTAGTGGTGTGCAAACTTCCTCGAAATGTGCTTGCTGCTGCTACCTCACTCATCCTGACGCCGAGCGTGGCAGTGTCAGCATGACCGCTGCCGAGTCACACGCTCGGCATTCTCGCCCGCAGAGGACAGCGGCACTTGGTGACTCCGATGCACCGCGGCGGGTTTGCGAACCGACTCGAATCGACACTGCGAGGCGATCAGCATGCAAAACAGAACCAAACAGCCTCCATTCGCTCGTCACCCGTGACGCGAAAGATACCCGCCACGTCAGCGTGGGCACCAAGCAGCACGTGCTGTTCGAATTCGAACCCGCGTTGTCCGTTCGCGGAGGACAGCTGATACCGGTACTACCGGTATCGGATTCTGAAGGGGGTACCGGTACCACGCTGAGCAAAGAGCAGATCACTGGTTTACAAAGCGCGGAGTGGTCGGTTGTGCGTTTCAGTCAAGTCCGAAACGGCCTGCTAAAAAATCGTTTTTAGAAGTCCGCTTTTTTATGCTATTTTGGTTCGCCGGGAATTCCTATTTTAGGAACGCCACAACAACTCGCCAAACTGGCCATTTTGGGAAATATGGGAAATATGGGGGCACTTCGTCCGTGCAGTTCCATTTGCAGTGGTGCTTTGATGAACCTAAAAAATGTCGTTTGAAGGCTTGACGTGAGTTGGAGCATAAAAAATGCGGCCCGTTGAGCACCTCGGAGCCGAATGTGCGCCTGAATCAGTGCCCAAGAATGTTGAAATGTGCAGTGCACGACTCGATTTGCCGCGCGCGGGATTGAGGCCGGGAAAACGAGGCAGACGGCCTTCCGGTGCGACGCTGCAACTACGATGGCGCATTGTTGCTCGAGCGTGCACGCGTCGACGATAGTCGATTGCAATCAGGGAATGCTGGCTGACAAAATGGCGGCCACAAGACGTGGCGGTGACTTGGCCGCGGTGTCGCAGCCCCTATCAAATATATGCTGAAATATGCTGGCAAAGCAAGCACGACTTGCCTCTTTGCCCTGCATTGCGATGGCTGTCGGGCAGCATTTCCTGCGGGCACTTCCAGGGGGCACTTGTACGGCAACTATCTAATCCTATAAACTGCCACAAGCTATTTCAAACTTGAACATATCCTTATTTGAATCAAGTTTAATGCCCTTTATACATGAATACCCTCTAACATAGTAAGTTGAAGTTCGTGTCTCTACCCCATTACTCGCACCGGTGACAATTAATATTATGACCTGTGACACTTTATATATACACCGGCCACACCGTTTCACTTGGCTTCACTATGACTCGTTGATACATCGCTTGCCCGTTTCAGCGGCACACACACCGGCAAGGCAACACCGCTTTGCCATGCCCTCCCGCACAACGCAAAGGCCCGGCGGCGCCCCGCATTGAGTCCCCGCCGCCACAGACGAACACCTGCAGCGATAAGCAATAATGGTTTGGTGCGTGCTGCCACTGTTCGTGGTAATGCTGGCGACGCCTGCCGCCGCCACCAAAATTCAGCTGGTGAACCTCTGCGAGGGCAGCATGCAGCTCTACGTAGGCAGCCACGGGGGCCCCACCGCCATTGCAGAGGGCGCCATCTACAGCCTCGAGCTCGAGGACGGCACCAACGCCGCGTACAGATACGGCGCGTCGTACCAAGCCACCCGTATGTGTTTGCCACTTTCCTTTTGTTATTTTATTAAACTATTCGTTTGATTGCACTTGTGCTAACCGTTTGCCTTTCACTGTTGCCACTTCACAGAGGCCGAGTTTGCCAACGTTGATAGCCGCACGTGGGTTGATATTTCAATTATTCCAAGTGGCAACACCGGGGTAAGTGGCATCAAGGCAACTTTGTCAAAAAGGAAACAAGGCAACTTGTCTGACAAAAAACATTGCATGTCCAGCCAGGGTCGTGTTCCAGCCTCGAAGACTGCAAGACCGTGACAGGAGGCACGGGGTTCAATGTGGCCATGCAGATCGTCCCCAGTAGCGGCGGGGGTACGAGCTCCTCGGAGACTTGCAGAGTTTTGAGTTGCCTCGAAGACGGCTGTGAAGATGCTTACCAGTTTCCAGACCAGGACGCCCGGACCCACAGCTGCAGTGCTGGCATCGAGTTCCAAGTGGTTTTCTGTCCTGACAATTCCACTGCGTCGACATCTGACTCGGCAGCAGACTATTGGGTCGACGCAAGCAATGCTACAGCGTCGGAGAGTAACTCAACTTCCGATAGCGGAAGTTCCGACGCCTCGGGGTCTATGGGCGACGACACAGCACAGGTCGAGTCTCAGTCGGAAACCACCGACGCACCTTCGAACAGCAACGAGAAAACCACGGCAAATACTACATCAGGAGATTCGTCGGGAACGTCGACAGCGGTATATGTCGCTACTGGAGTGGCAGCAGGTGTCGTGGCGCTGGTAGCGGCGGCAATCGCCTTCAAGCGAAGACATGCCATCGCTTTCTGGTGGGAGACTAGAAATTATAAAGAGCAGGATGCGTGCAGCTCCGACGAACTTGGGTTCGTGCGCATATCCGACGACGCTATCATTTAGAGGCGAGCAAGTGACTAGTTTGTAAATTAACGCGACGGCCAAAAGTGGGAAGAATGGTGCAATGCCGGACAAATAATGGCGAACTTCTAAATTCTGCTACAATTTTGTATTGTCTCCAGTCAACAATTGAATTTTTGGAAATTATTGTTTTTCTTTTTGCAGTGTCCGTTTCGCGGCCAGACTCCATTAGGTGAAGGCGCGATGGGGAACGGCCAGTCCCGTGACGACTTCGCCGACGTCGTGCCCTCCGCGGCGGCCGAGAACGTCTCCGGGTCATCTTCCAGCTCGAAAGTCCCTCCAATAATTGCCAATGCTGAAGTTGGTGGGGAACAGCCTGCGGCAAACCTCGCTGTTGGCAAAACGCCGCTCGTCGGAAAAATAATTCCTCCTGGTCACGCGTTGCAATTTGAGGAAAGCAACAATCTGCCACGACGCGACGAAAACGATGAAGTGATTCGTGCATTTCGGAATGCACAACAAGTGGAAGAGCGGTTTGTGATACCTGAAAGCGTGCGAAAGTCGCGGACGCTGGATGCGTACGCTGACGTGTGCTCGGAGATTCTGCCGGGATTTCTGTACGTGAGTAACCTTCGGGTTGCGAGGGATGATGCCAAGTTGAAGACGCTGGGGATCACGCACGTGATCAATTGCTGCGGGGAGCTCAAGCACTACGAAGACGGAGTTGAACAGCCTGATGGTTCAGAACTTGATGTTCTGAAGCTGCTGCTAAGAGACGACGCCAACGAAGATCTGACACCATTTCTGCCTCAAGTCACGGAGTTTATTGCCTCCTGTCGACAGCGATCCCAAGGTGAAAAGAGAAACAAGGTGTTGGTGCATTGCCACCAAGGAGTCTCGCGCTCCTGCGCTTTTGCGATCGCCTACGTCATGTTGGAGCAACGATTCTCGTACCACGAAGCTGCTGCGATGGTCAAGCGCCAGCGTGCGATATCAAGTCCCAACGCGGCTTTTATTTGTCAACTTCTGGAGTGGGAAAAAGACCTGCAGGCAATGGGAGCTACAGCTACAGCTCCTGCGTCTGCTCTTGGTGGACTGCACCGCTTGGCCCCACACTCCAATTACGACCCTGAGTGTCTCGTTCTCAAGCGCTGCTACGAACCAAGCGCGGGGTCTGCGCGGCAGCGACAGAATGTTGCCCATGTGCGAACTCCAGACGACGAGCGTCGCGTTCTCTGGTCCCAAGGCACATTCGTATTCCAAAGTCCTACAATTCCGGCCGAATTGATCGTCTGGCATGGCTCAAAGTGTGTAATTCCAGAGGCAGTGTCGACAGCAACAAGGCTCGTGAATCAACTGCTCCGCATGGAGGCGCTCGTGCTGCCTACGTCAAAGCAAGTGAAAATCGTCGAGGTATATGAGAGTGCTGGGGGGCATGAGGGAACAGAAATCGATCTCTTTGGGTATTCTACGGAGTTACTGTGGCCCAAGCAATCAGTTCCGAAGATTCCTTGTCTGCTTCTTCCGCCAAGTATTGATATCAGTCAGCGCAACCAAGTTGCCCCGAGTGTTTCCGGTCAAAAAGAGGAACAACTTGCAAATGCCGTATCGGTTCCTCCGCAGTTGTTCATTCTTGAAGCTATCGGGGAAGCTGGCGGCGCGGACTTCTGGGATCAGCTGAAGAACTACGACTCGGAGGACTTGACGCCAGATGATGCCTTTTTGATCTTCTCGGTACAGTCGCAAGGCCTTGTCGAAGGCTACGTGTGGCTTGGTATTAGCTGCAAGTTCACCTCCGAGCAAGTTGTCGAGGCGGCACAGAAGCAGATTAAAAGTCTCCAGAACGCAGTGGCCACCACGTCGCCACCATCACTGAGAATTGAGCGCCAGAATGAGGAGAGTGACGAGTTCTGGGCGCTCTTTGAAGCCGGTTATTAGAGACACGTTCTTTGGTTTTCCGTAATATCGTGTCAATATTTTTTCAACAGCAGTTAATTGTCCCTGTGTCACGTCGTGGTCTTCTTAGCTTTTGTCTGTGGTGCCGAGTTGGAGCTGGCCCTATCGCTGGCGCGGCGGATGTCCGGTAGTAACGCGCTCGCAGCGTCTGAGAAGGTGATCACGTCGTGGTTGAATGGGTCTAAAGTTTCAAGAAGTGCAGTCACGGCGCTCTCGGGCTGTAGAAAACAATATTTGTAAGCCATTTCAATGTTCACGATGCGCAACAGGTTTGAGGGTTTACCTTCATCGGCGCTAGTCGTCGAGTAAGTGTGACGAATCGAGGCTGCAAGTAACAAGAAGTTCGTTAGCATCTCATAAATGCTCGAATTCAACCAGGTGCCTGTGCCTATGCTTACTCTGTTGATGACGCCGACACGCTCAGTGTCGAGCTCTTCGAAGGCTCTGCGAAACCCGTCGAGCAAGTCCAATCGACCTTGGAGCTGATAGCCATAGAGGACTTGCTCAAATTCTACGAATGGCAAAGAGAGGTTTGGTTTCTCATTCCCTTGAGGTTTCTTCCCTTGCATTTGGACAGTCTGGATCTTCTCCGCTTTCTGCTGCACCAGACGCATCAACGTCGCGCTCTGCAGTACAGAAGAACACGATTAAGTACGCAGTGCAAGGTCAATGCGCAGATAACCCTCATTATCTGATAGCGACGTACATCTTGAGGCTCGTAGAGATATGTGAGCAGGTTGCGCCACTCGTCTTCTTGAAGAAGCCCATCCAGGCGGCTTTGGACCAGTGCAGCGATGGCTTTGCCTTGTTTCATCGGGTGTTTTGCAGAAAAGAACGCCCTCAGCAATTCCACCAGAGCCGACTGTAGTTTGCGTTTGATTTCCAGGAAACCTTCGTCCAGTCGATTGCGAAGTAGCGCCACAAACACTGCAGCGTCGTTCTCACGTCTTGCGAAATGCTCCGCGGCTTTCCACACGGCGCTGGCGTAGTCTACGATCAGCTTGGGGAGCCCGAATCGAGTGTTTAAGTAAGTGTAAAGATGCTGCTCCATGGTTTCACGCGGCGCGCCTGCAGTGGTGGCTCGAACGTCATACTTGGTCTTCGACGCGTACACACAGTTGATGAGATCCACGACCTGTTTCAGTGATAGGTTCCGGACGGAGGTCACCGCTTGAGGAGCTGGTGGCACAGTCGATGGTACCTCTGGGGCTCGAACGTCATCAACTGGTTCAATAGACTTGCTTAATGCCGCAGCGTGCTCACTGTTGCATCGTCGAGTTCGTCGAAGCGCTTGTGTTGAAGCGAGGTTATCAGTGACGCTTGCACTTCGTACGCCCACAGATCTAGAAGATCCAGTCTTCAGTATGCCCTTCCCACCCGTTCGTATGCGTTTAAGCTCGAGGTTTTCCAACTCGATCATCTCACGTCGCGCTGTCTCTTGTTGAAGTTGCAATTGAACAGCTTCCAAGTCGTTTTCGAGCCCTTCTGCCACATCGAGCAGAAGTTTGAGCTGCTGTTGGTTTTGCACTGGTGCTGAGTCTTCAGTGATTGCAGCTTGGCTTTGAATTCGAGCTTGAGAAGCGCGTTGTTGGGTCTGCATAGCTGCTAGAAGCTGCTTCTGCATAGCTAGCAGCATACCGAAGCCATTTCCAAGTCCAGCGTCAGCTTGCGCCACCTTTTGGGACCCAAACATGGCGCACACTTCCAGCAAACTCCATCGAGTCTGTAGCATGGCTTCAGACAAGTCGGTCTTGCCGCCGTCAGGCTCCTGGCGCTTCAATTGCTGCGCTAGCAACTCCACGTGGCGATCCAACTGGGCGAAAAGCTTGGCTTTAGAACCTCCTCTATTCGCTTTGCCAATCGCGTCGCACTCGTGGAAAGCTTTGACAACAGCCTTGAGCTGCTGAAGAAAGGTCTCCGTGGACACAACGGCAGTCGACGTCGAGTCTACACGTGTCATCGGGACTGAAGTTGTCGCTCGGTTTGAAGGTTTTGGGACTTGAGATCGGTTAACCTTCAACAATTTGCACCAGTCTGTTCGATCATCTGAAATACTTGCCGGTAGCTCCGTGGGGCGCACGCTGTTCTTCGCACTCCGTCGTGGTCCAATTCCAGGCATGGAAGTATCAGCAGCTACTTCACTCTCAATCGCAGCAGAAGGAGCTCGAGATTTCGGCTTTTTCACGGACGGTGAGGCACAGAATTGCTGTAGTTCTTGCAGTGTCGGACTTGCGGGGTTCCCTTCACCACCCGATCTCGTAGACGGCAACGGTGTGCCGTTCAAGATCCGCAGACGCGGGAGCATGGCTAGCAGCATTTGCTCTTCTGCTGGGCTTGATATTGAGAGACTGAGGCTCTTGAGGCAAGGACAATGTTGCAGTGTCTCGCCAAGTGTGCGCAGCGCTCCCATCCGGAAGCGAAACTTATTGTTCAGGAGGTTTAAAGCCACAAGCTTCGGCAATCGAACTCCAAAGTCATGAGGAAGCTCGTGCAGATCGTTGTCGCGGAGGTCCAGATGCCGAAGTCGTGGGAAGTTTTTCTGCAGAAAGGTGAAAGCTGCCTCGGCGTCTTCCTGCGAAAGGTGTCGGCCTCGAAGACTCACTCGCTCGGCGTTCGGGTCGGTGTCGTGGAGCTGCTGGAGCTCCTCCATGGCTGTCATAGCGGCCGAATTGCCGCTGCTGGTCGTGCTGCTGGCCTCTTCATAGTCAAGCTGAGGCTTGGTCAACGTCTGGAGCACTTGGCTCTCCATTTGCTACAAGTTCTACTGTTCCAGGCCGCTCTGTGACCCCGTCTCGAAGTCGCCGGACATCCAAACGTCTTACCAAAAGCCCTGGGAGGCGATGGGATAAGGCCAAGAGTGCGTGAGACCGATGCCGTGAACCTCAGCGCAGAAAATAGAGGTCGTCCGGATTTGGATGATGCCGCGCACCAAAGGCCCGAAACGATCTGACTGAGGAGGGCTTGAAGGTGGGCAGATCCTCGACCTTGTCCAGATAAAGCTTCTCCTGATGAGTTTATGCGACTTGGCTGTGCCGTTTGGTTCATAAGAAGTTGTGTCATGCTGCGTCATGGTGCAATTTGAAAACTGAAAAGTCAATGAAAAGTCGCTCACGACGCGGCGCCACGGATCCATTTGAACGCTCAGTCGACGTCGCAACAAGAAGAAGATGGAGGTCGTGGGGAACGAGCTGCTGGCGTTGAATGACCTCCTGACGGGGTGCCAAGAAGCACAAGACGACTATGAAGAGGTAGCAAGGCGCAGGAGGGCACTGTCGTGGATCCCTCAACCTCCGACTAACGATCTTTTTTCATTAGAGCCAAGCGCAGCAGATCACGCCGTACACAATCAATGGAACTGCTACTGCGAAGCTACCAGAAGGTGATCTCCATCGCCCGTTCGACACATATCAGTGTCCTTACCCCTTGTGCTGTTCGTAGTGACTCGCCCGATCGGTCAGATCATCAAGGAAGACCCCAAGGCGATCTGGTCGATGGACGAAGTGCCAAGCGACGACGAAGATGACGACAACTTCGAGACGCGAGCTCGACCCAAGTACGATGCACTCTTCATTAATAAACGACGCGTCCGCTAACCTCTATCTCTTTGGCTCATTGTCAGGTTCGAGATCCTGTACAAGCAGAGCATCATGACAGAGGACGTTTTCCTCGGGCTGAGCGACAAGGACCCATCGTCGGCGCACTGCGAGGCCATGGTGGTGCGCGTGGAGTGTCCTGGCCACCGTCTCGAGGACATCGAGCTGGACGTCAAGAGGCAGAAGCTGCTGCTATTATCCTCCACCCTGTACGTGTCCACGTCGTCCATCCCCAAAAAACTTGTTTAACACTTCAACTTCGTCCCCAGGAAGCTCGTCCTTCACCTGCCGAACGCTGTGCGGCACCTCGAAGGCCACGCGAAATGGGACCACAAGACACAATCGCTGTCCGTCTCGCTGCCCATTATCCGCGACGAATGGTGAAAAAAAAAAGCGTCCACATACAAAAAGCGTCTTCCTTGTGTATCCATTTCCTTTTCATCCAATTGAAAGCCACCCCTTTTTAGCCAGTCAAATCCCACGGGCTCCAGTCTCAATTGACCATGGACTTGGCCACCATGACGCTCCTGTCGCCCTCGCGGCGCGAGGCCGTGCGGCTCATCCGCGAGCAGCTGCGCTGCACCTTGTGCGGCGACCTGTTCCGCGACCCTCAGTGCCTGGACTGCAAGCACAACTTCTGTCTGGACTGCATCCTGCTGCATCTCAAGCGCAACAACTCGCAGTGTCCGATGTGTCAACTGCCCACGAGGCCGCGGGACGTGACGCGGAACCAGTTCCTGGAGAGCATTCTGGCGGCCTGGAGCAGCGTGGAGACGGAGCTACAGGCTCTGGAAGAAGAGCACGATCCGCCTATCACTGTTGAAGACACGGACCGAGCGCTGCACCGAGCAGCCAATGCAGCTGGGACTAGTGAGATTAACCAAAGCAGTGCGAGTCAAAGCCACAGTTCCAGAGGCCCTGTGGGTAACCACAAGTGGCATATTGATACGCAAGAGATCCGCCACGAACTCAAGCTGGAGCAGCCTTACTTGCCGCAGCAATATGGGGCCAGACCGGGCAGCACAGCGCACTGGAAGAAGACGAGCAGTAGCGACTTGCCCGACGATTATGGTGGCAGTGCGAAGAGTAATGCAGAAGGAAGGAAAGAGGAGAAGAAGATACCGGTGGTGTCGCTGGATGAGGCTTCGGCGGTGGAGAGTGAAGAGAGGAGACACAACGAGGAGAAGGAGGAAGTGCACGACCTTACGTCGGCGCCGACGAACAGTTTGATGGCTACGCAGGAGGTGGAGAGCTACTTGGACCGAATTACGAAGCAGCGCGAGGCGCTGAGTCAGTGGGAAAGGACCCATGAGGGGAATAATGACAGCAAGTCGTCGCTCTTGGACCTGGAGCGCTCACTGCATGAAAACAGCGGCTTTGATGATCTGTTGAAGGAGCACCGACGAGAGTCGCAGCAACATGATGAAGATGGCGACATGCTGACGCAAATGACGCAGATGCCACCAGCGACTAGCGCGCTGGAGTCACCGGATCTGCTCGCCTCGTTTCGGCGGCGGCACAACTTAAGTCACACGACAGACAACGGGACTCAACGAAGAACGGGGCTGAAAGCGAAGCGGAGAATTTTGCTCACGTCGCCGCCGCCTTTGCACCCTCGAGGGCGAATGCCGTCGCCGTCACGAAAGAGACTTCGAGTGCCAAGCCCCCGCTTCGCAAATGGCCTCACCACTGCCTCGGCGATCAATTTGACTCAAGAAGACTCGGATGATGAAGACTCTGAAGTTCCGGACAGTCAGCCAGCCACAATGCTACCGGATGATGTTGAGGAGAAGTCAGATGACAACGAGGAGAAAGAAGAGTACGAGATGAAGCCGGCGGTTCCATTACCGCCATCGCCCGAACACAAAAGCCCTTCTCCAAGTCAGCATAACGAACGGCTACGAGCTCTGTTTACACGGAAGAAGGAGCGAGTTAGCGAGGACTTTCGGGGCTCCATCACAGCTTTCCAGTCAGATGCAAGACACCCGAGCGACAGACCCAAGTCCCAGGCAGTGCGACAACTGGCATCGTCGACGAATCACGCCAGATCCAAGCCTGTTGCAGCAGCGGCCAAGAAGGAGGCTGTTGCACCCGCTGAAAGCTTGTCTAAGCCTCCAGTTCATACTGCGAATGGCAGCGCGAAACCTTCGGCGAGCAACGAAGGGTCCACCTTCGTGTTCGTGAGCTCCGATCTCAATCGTGAGGAAGTGAAGCGCGTGCTGGAGGCGACCCAGCGGCTGGGGGGCAAGTTCGGCCACGATTTCGACCTCAAGCGTGATCCTGTTACCAGCCAGTTCTGTACGTCGGTGACTCATTTGATCACCAAGGCAGTGCCTCCCATTGGCGCCATGGATGGCGTGGAACCCGAAGAGTTGCGGTGCAAGCGTACAGCCAAGTACATGCGCGCACTAGCTGAAGGCAGCTTCATCATGGACTTCACGTGGATCAGCGCTAGTCTGTCTGCAGGCAGATGGCTGACCGAGGAGCCGTTTGAGATCATCGGCGATATCTACAGCGACGCAGTGGGGAAGCCACACGAGGGTCGCATTCGCCGTGTACAGACCGGGAGACGCAACAGCATTTTCAGCATGTTCTGCTTCGTGCTGCTCGTGTCGGAAAAGGATTTCGGCTTCCAGTTCGCTTCGGTGCGCTCCCTCGTCAACAACTTCGGAGGCACAGTCGTGCACGCCGAGAACTTCACCAGGCTCACCAACAAGCAGCGCACTCGTCGCACGCCCATCGGCGTCGTGTCCAAGACCACGTCCCCCTATGATGCCAAGGCCAAGTGGCACGAGTTCCAGATCCCCATCGTGCGCATCACGTGGATCTTTGATAGCGTGAGTCACCTGGAAGTGCTGCCCTTCGACGACTACTACCCGTACTGATCAAGCAGCAGCCACAAGCAACAACAAGTAATATCTCCAGAGTGTGTCGATCCGTATCCGCTACCATAAGAAAACAAATCTGCTGAAAACGCAATTGTAGTTTCTTTTCTCGTTATCCTGTCCTAACTCTCCTGAGCCTAGAGACCAAAATCTCTCTACCGACTGCTTGTCCTCCCCTCGGCCTTGTCTCCGTCCACAGGCACCTGCATCTCGAAGATGTCCAAGTGGCCCTCGTTCTTCACTGTAAAGCAATAACCCATTCAGCAGATACATTAGTAATCCTAGGATCCAATATATACCGTCCTAGGATGAAAGCGTCCTAACCTGCAATGTTGATATTTGCCCCACTGGCCACTTTGATGTGGCGCTGCACACACTCGAGCAGTTCCTGCTGCAGCGCCGCCAGGTCCACGCCTGCCAGCACCTGCGAGCCGCGCTGATGCGCCAGGATGATCTGCAGCCGTTCCTTGGCCACCGACTTGGAGGACGTCGACGCGTGCTCCGCCTCCCCGAAGAGCGACGCCAGCCACTTCTTGGCCCCGTGGCGAGAGCTCGCTCCGACCCGCGCCGCCATCTCGACTTGACAGATACTGGCTGACTGAGGTTTGAGGGCTCCTTTAACGGGTCACCAATTGGCTGAAATAGAGTGCTTTGGACGAATCAATGGGAAGCTGAGCGACGCGAACGAGAACCTTGGCAAGTCAAGGAGAATGTTGGTATGTTGGAGTTTAGCCGACGTTAGCTTTGATCTCTGTGTGTTATCCTCACGTGGCTTGAAATGGATTGTAAAATGCTCGTATTTGAACGAGCTTTATCGTGCAAATACCGAGCTGCCGAATGGCTGCATCGACGCTGTTGGCGACAGCAGCGACTTCTTGCTCTTTGCAGTGGCGATTCTACACCTGTAAAGCACGCCGCAGCTCATTCTCAACTGCTAGTTCGTGCCCGCCAGTAGATCGGTCTTTCGCTCCGTTAGTGATATTAGTGGACATCAACAACCATGGAAGGCTGCCTAAATGGACTCGACTTGTGCATGCTTCATTCTTACTCCCGAAAGCTGTAGATCAAGCACTATTCTTCCAGCTTAAGACACGGCCACGCATTCACGCTGTGCACGCGTTCTTGAAAACTGACAACGCAATTGTTGCTTCAGAGCAACATGAAGAGCGAGATAAATGCTGCTTGAGATCAAAAAACGAGAACTGCCAAGCTTGCACTGCTGTGAAGGTAAATGCATTGATGTAGGGTTGGTCAGATAACTATGAAGTCACTGGATCCTTTTATTGCGAGCGCAGCTTTCCAAAACGGAGACCGCGCTCTCACCTGTAGTTTTCCTCATTCCAATCCCGTTGCTAAACGATGTACCCTGATGCAAGCTGCGAGTGCCAATGTATTCAGCTGAAATTGAAAAGTTACGCTTGGTTTTCGTCACGTTCGGAGGAATGCGTTCCACCGTCGGACAGGGATAAGTTTGAGTCATCATGATACTCGGCGTACTCGTTTGCTTGCGTTTGTTCCGGCTGAAGCTGTAACCTTTCACTCGATCCAGGCACCTCCGTCACCATCCGAACAAACAAATAAATGCAATATACACAACTACCTAAGACTATTCATTGAGTGATCAGTCAAGAGGGAGTGACCCCTCGGAAACAGTTCTCTTCATCGTTAATGACTCGAAGCGAGCTGGGTGTATAAATGTCATCATTACACTCAAAGCAGACAGGTAGATATACAGATATAGACACAAATCATGCACGTACAGTTGGGGGGAATGTTCATGCACAAAGCTGTTAGTCAATGTGCTGTGAAGTACTCAACACGAAGTTTCAGACTGGGGCGGCGACATTCATGATTTTCGAATCATCACATTCCGGTACAAAAGACTCTCACACGCAGACGATGCTCCAACGCTCCTGAGGTCGAGGCGAGAAAACTCCAAGTGCCTGTTGATGAGCCTGCGTCGGGCGTGGTGCATTTTGCCGCCAAAACGATTGGCTATAGGGTCCGGACCGGTCACAGATTGACCGGTCCCGCGGTTCAGAAAACGCCGCGATACGATTGGTGGATTGAATTATTTACGTTAAGTTGGGACGGACTGATCCATAAATAAGACGTTGAAGAGCATCAATGTTCTGGTTGTTGAAGGCAAGCATCACCAACAACATGAGTTGGTCATGTGTTTCGCTATTTGTTTTTTGGCGATACGGCAGTGGGGTAACATCTCCTCGTTTATTGGCGAGCTACGTCTAACGGAAATAACTTGTGCGGCGTCAATTGCGTTTGTTGTCGTTGCAACGACTCATCTTCTTCCTGTTGCGAGGCTTGACCAGATCTCCGATGTCACAGTAGCTGAAGAGCAATACTTTTTGGATAACACGAAATATTGTAGCTACGAAACACATAGCTCCTCTCACGGTGGCTTCCGAAGATCCGCTTTTCCCTGGGAAAGCAGCTCATCTGAGTCTTGCTGCTAGATAAACGATCGTTCCCCCGCAGCAGCGGCCACTTCGTCCGGTCCTGGTGACCTCGTCCTCATATGGCCCCGCGAGATATCTCCCCAATGCAAGTTCACGTTTCTTCATGATCGCTTTCAGGTCAGGGATATTCCTCAGAGCTTTCTGATGAGCTTCGCTTCAGTCGGTATAACACCGTGTTGCAGCCAGCTTCTTCCTGCATATGTCCCGCTTGGCGATATCTCTCACCCCAACCAGTTTGGAGCCAGCCGCACAGCTCGAGTATGTGCTGCTCCAGCACCTCTCGGTCGTAGTGTGCGAGTCAGCCCCGACCTTCGTACGGGACTCCTCAGATCCTTCTCCCCCGAACTTCCTCTTGGATACCGACTTCTTCAAGTAGTCGTCTGCCTTGGAGTCGCACTCTCGACGCAGACCGTCCAGGATCACCGTGGTGTCCTTCTCACACCTGCAGCAATAGCTGCCCAGCTGCAGCCTTGGTGACCGTCTGTGTATCTTGCTCAATGCCTGGTTGTTGAGATGAGGATGATCTCGAACAGCGCCTCGTGCAGGATGCAACACTTGTAGCAGCATAGCTTTTATCCGCTGCCTTTTTGCTTTCTGGTAATACTTGAGCCCTCTTGCCGGCACGGACTATCGCCATGATTTAGCAATGGCCTTGGGAATCTCAAGTTGGGATAACGTATTATTTATTTTTTGAGTCAGGAAGTGGATCTTTGGACGAACCCTTGGCTGATGATCCTTGTTTCCATGTGTTCTAATAGATCGACAGTCCTCGAGTAGTAGCTGAGTCTGAGCGAATCGC
>JAABLK010000723.1:0-18377 GCA_012295415.1 Phytophthora chlamydospora | reverse complement strand
GGAGTACCTAGTCGTACGACAGATAGGAGGGAACATCCCTTTGCTGGTATTCCCAGCTAAGCGAAGCAATCTAGTAGAACACCTGTCTCACAGCGAGGTTGCCGTAGCTGACACCGAGTCACGAGTGGCAGACTCGAGCTCTTCGTAGGAAACTCTGCAGTTTCTCGCTGGTGATTGCTCTTCTGTCACTGACAATCCTGCCACGAGGACGCCGGATATGAAAATTGCGATCACGATGGCAACATACGCGATTGGGTCGGTGTGGAATGTCATCGAACTGAGAAAGAGTCCAGCGTCGCCGACCGTACAAATTGAAATTGAAGGCTGGACGACGTAGCAGAAGATGGCTGCAGTACTGAGGCCACCGGCTATGAAAAACTCGAAGTAGAGGGTTCTCGTCCACATGCGGCGCGACATTTCGACGACTAGAAGTAAGAGCGGAGTCGGTTCGCAAAATGAATCTGTAAAGCCGTCTCCGAAGACTCGTTCCGCCCACTTGTCAGGCGAGAGAGCAATTGTCGACGCCGAATAGCACGGAACAGCGGCATCGATGAAACAAACGAGTCGAACATCACTCCACAGGAGAGTCCGAAAGAAGACGAACCCAAGAAGGCACAGATCCAGCCCAATCCAACCACCAACAAGCAGAACATAGGGGGCAACTGCTGTGAAGACGTTAATAAAACAAATAGAGCGAGATGCCACAACGGCAGCGATTCCGAGATACATCACACACCACAGACGTCCAGGGAGAGGAACAACAGGAGGAATGGGACTTTTCCAACTTGCACCACCAGAAAAAACACGAGCCAACCACGTTCAACGCAGCACCTGCAAGTACGATCTCCACTGCGACGACACCGGCAACGGCCAAAACTACGTTCATCAAGTTGAAGGCCAGTACAACACCCTCTTTCTTCAGCAGCAGCTTCAAGTGTTTGGCTCGGAAACGTTATCAGGTTGAGTTTCTTTAGCAGATTCCCATCCACATCGAGCTCAGGAAGTATGTTTTCAACACAACAAGTGATAATTCTTGAGGGAGGGGAGGGCCCAATTCACTTGAATTGTGAAAATATGAGAATGAAGGCGGGTCAAGAAGCATCGTTCTCAAATCAATTCGAATTTGGTGGCTTCTTTTGCTCCACACATCCTGTAAAGGATGATGGGAGGCATGTGTAGCCATCGTATATAATATAAGCAGCTCTTCACAGTAGCTTTGGTAGCTACATCGCTACAAAGCCTTGCTGGGTTTGGCTTCATTCCTGAACAGTCATTGCAAGGAGAACACGACCATTTCTCACCCTCTCGCGTTCCCCAAAAGCAGGGAAATGGCAACTAAACGTGAAGACCCTCGTCTTGAGAGGACCGACCACGTTGGCGATGGAAACCTACTCGAGAAAATCAAACTGACCTTCCCAGAAGCCGACAACGAGACGCGCTGCAAGTCGTGGCTAAACTCGTGCGACCTGAAGACGCTGATCGGGCGAGTGGGCGTCCTGCTGGCCTTTCACTTGATGAACATTGCTGCGGCGACTGTCGGTGTTGTCGCAATTGCGCTACTGATTGCAGGGCTGTTGCTGAATTCGTGTTGGCTCGTGCTTATAGTCGCGGTGGCTGTCCTGTGGGTCCCCTTTCACCTGTTGTTTCAGCTTCCAGACCGTCAGAGACGCTTGATGTATCTCGGTTATCTCGGCTTTGTGGCGCTGTATCTGGCGTTGTACGTGATGTCGTTCGTATACATCCACCCGACGTACACTCCCTACGCTGTCACACTTGCTCTCCTAATTGGAGGTGGAGTTGGACTGGTTCTCTGCTTTCTCGTGCTTCAGCTCGTCATCGTTCTGATCAGGACTGAAATTCAACTTGTCAACTTCATCAGCCCATCGCTTTCTTGCTGTTCAGCGTCAGAAAATGATCTCGTGCCCCACGAGTGCGCAGAGCGATTCGAAAGCGAGTTCTTTCGCGAGAACATCTTCGGATCCAGAAATCGCACCCCCTACCTTACTCTTCTATCAATGGCGAACCGTGCATGGGTCATCGTGCTCTACTTTGGGGTTTGCAAGGCTATCGTCGGTGGTCTGAGTGCTGCCGCCATCTTCTGCGGCGTGATCCAGCCTGCGATGTCGGTCTTCAGTGGCGGCCACGCTCCGATTGTTCCCAGTTCGTTGACATTCCAGTCTGATCCTACCGTGTACGTCGCTGTGGTGATTTCGTGCTGCATAGCTGGAGGTGTCGGTCTGGTGATCGTGGCTGCTCTGTCGGTCAAGTCGACGTGGTGTGTCTTCAGCGAGCCGGTGAAGCATCAAGAGCAAACGCCGGCTACCCCAACGCAAGAACTAAATGAAACGTCCTATGCAGAGCTGGAACAGGCCACGCATGCCTAGGCAGAATCGACAAGAACCAGGACTCGATGACCAAGATGGCCCAGTTGAGAGCTTCGTGCTCCTTCATTTCTCTGAGTTTTTTTTTTTTTTTCAATTACTGCATTTGAAGATGTCAGAAACTAACCAACAACAATGATCGATCTTTGGCAAAGGGTTTACTTCGAAGTATTAGATGATCAAGTGTTGCTCTGCCCCAGCGAACAACTTTTTTTGTGAGGGATGACGACGTTCAAGCAACTTAGGCAAACACGTTCTGCTGCTCCTCGTCGGCCGCGTCTTCGTCGGTGGCCTCGAGCGCGCTGAAGTTCATGAAGTGCGTCTTGCGGTGGATCTCGTGGTAGAACTCCTTGGGGTTGCCCAGCTTGAGGTCGTACTTCATGCCCGTGTTGTGCTTGACGCCCATGAAGTTGTAGTTCCACACCTCCTCCTCGGGCACCATGTAGAAGCCCATGAAGCGGTCGGACAGCAGCATCTGCACCTTCTCGTAGTGGGTCGGCGCGAAGCCCGCCGGGTTGGCGCCGCTGTCCTTGTTCTGGCGGCCCCACTCGTAGCCAGCGGGCGTGAGCTTGTACGCCGTCAGCGAGCACGAGCCGGGCGTGAAGCTGCACGTGATAATGATGCTCTTCTCGCCGTCCCACGACGTGTTCTCCGACATGATCTTCGAGTGGAACGTCACGTCCTGCGGCGGCAAGCTCGGCAGCTCGTTCGGCTGCGTGTGGATCCATCCCAGCGCCTCCATCCCTTCCAGGTACTCGTGCTCCGGCAGATGCAGCGGGATCGTCACGTTCTGGTGCGTGCCGAGCTGCGGGGGCATCACGATACAGCGGATCTCCTTCACCTGCGGGTTGTCGGGCGGACTAACGCCGTACATGAGGCCACATATCTGCGTCCGCAGATCCGACACGGTGATGAACTTGTTCAGCACGTTCTTGGGCAACACGTACGTAAAGCCCGTCTCCTTGATGTCGTCCGATGACACGTAAATGTGGTTCGTACGCAGGTGCAGGTTGGTCGCCGAGATGGCGCGCACTCGCCAGTCCGTCTTGGACGCGAACGAGTGCTGCTCGTACTGGCTGGTCGTGGTGACCACCATCTCATCGCCGTGTTTGTTCACCGTCTTCGTGGTCACCGACGTCAACTGGCTCTGTTCGCGCGCCTGCTGCTCGATCTCCGCGACCTGCTGGCGCTGCAGTGACGGCGCCGAGATCTCCATACCCAGGATAATGTCACGGATCTCCGACTGGGTCAAAGACGCCACGTTCACGTTGTTCTTCTTGCCGTAGTCGCCCAGGATCAAGTCCTTCAGCTGCACTTCGACCTTGAGCCACTGCTCGTCGGTCAGCGAGGGCCAAATGTGATGCGGCTGCGTCGTCGTCTCTCCGTCAGGCCGCAAGATGATCTTGGTGCGGTCGTTGCTCACATGCAGCGCGCGCAGGATCAAGATGAGACGCGAGAACGCCGTGTACGACGTGATGGTGTTCAGCCAGTCGTCGTAAATGTTGAACAGCACCATCTGAGGCTCCGTCGCCTTGAGGATCAAGTCGCCGAACTTCTCAACCTTCAAGCACGCCTGGAACGGCAGCTGGAGCTCGCTTCCCTTGATCACAATGTTCGGGAAGTCCAACAAGTGCACTTCCAGCGGGTCGAGCATGCCCTTGCGCGTCACAATGATCTGCTTGGGCTGCTCTTCAACGGGCAGCGAGCGAATCAGCGCCGCCACTTCTTCCGCAGTCTTCCACTTGGCCAGTTGGCCCAACCGCTTCTGCCCTGCCCACACGGACGTGTGAATGATCTTCAGGAACAACTGGCCCGTGCGCGGGTTAAAGATGAAGATGGCGCCGTTAATGGGCTTGGTCGTCAGGTTCCCCTCGAACGTCTTGTGGATCGTCACTCGGTACACGTTCGTATCGTCCACGAACCAAATGATCTGGTTTGAGAACAGCTCGCCGTAGTTCTGGCTCGACAGATACGGCTCCGTGGGTTCCGACGAGTACAGCTGCAACCCCTTGCGAATACGTTCTCGTAGCACGTACAGAGCAGGATTCGCCTTCATAATCTTGGCCATCGCCTGCTGCATGAGCGGCTTGCAGCCAGGGAACCAATTGCCGTAGCCACTGTACAAGTTGTACGCGAGATCCACGGCAAGCAACACACCCGTCGGGGACGGATAGATCGTCATGTTGTCGGTCGTGTAGTCCAGGAACTTGGCACGCGCGTATCGCTCGATATCGTGCGAGTCAAAGTCGCCCCAGCGCAGCTGCACATCGATCCAGTACTTGGTGCTGGTTGATCCATCGTAACTGTCCTTGGTATCGTGCAACAGCGTCGGCCGGCCCATCTGCCACTTGTACGCAGCGAAGAGAAGCACATCCGCGCACGAAGAGTTCATCTTGTACGACTTACGCGGGTGGATCGTTTCCTTCTGCACATTCTCAATCTCCAGAGCATCCAGCTCTTGGTCGAACACTTGTACAAGATCCATCACCAGCGACTCGTGGATCTTTTGCCACAAGTGAGCGCGGAAGATCTGGATCAACGAGATCTTGAGCGTCGGGATTTTGCCGTGCATGAAGATACCTGTGAGGTCCAGCTGCACCTGGAAACCAACATACACGTTGGCGCGGTTGATCGTGGGCGACCACCACAGCGTGAACCGACGGTTGGGGATCTGGTTCAGACCCGAGCGCTGTGCGTTTGTTAGCTTCTTGTACTTCATGCTCTCTTCGAAGCCAGACGCCTTCTCCCAGAACAAGCCTTCCCACGTGGGGAAGTACGTGCCCTTGAACAGCGTGTGCTCTAAAATGCCTTCAACGCCGCCCAGGGCCTGGATCATATCTGTTCGGTAGTTGTTCAAGTTCCACAACTTACCGTCATGCCGTTGGTGGGTCCACCAGAACGGGTTTTGACGCGGGACCTGGTAGCACTTGAAGCCCGTACGCACACGCCAGCCCTTGTCGTAAGCGAGCGTATGACGGTCCTTCTGGAACAGCGTGTTGATACGCGGGATACCGCGATCCCACGAGTCCTCCAGATCTTCGAGCGTCAAGCGGCGGTTCTGAGCGTTCGCTTCCTGTCGCTTTAGCGCGTACTCAGCCCACACGCGCTGCGAGTCGATGAACTCCGACTCCCACGGCTGCAAGTAGCGGAACAAGTTCGGGATCAACTGATCCTCCTCGTGTGACATCCCCGAACGGAAATGCGTCACGCCGCCTCCGTCGGTTTGCTTGGAGTAGCGAAGATCGGATTGCGGGATCAAAACGTGACCCATCGACAGCATACCAAGCCCACCCAGCTCCTTGGGCGTGTAGAACACCACAGGCGGGAATCGCGACGGCATCTTGGAGTTCAACCCAATCTTGATGCGCGTCTGAATCTTGTTCTCGCACTTCACCAGAAGGTCCAGCAGCTCCTGTGTCTGCACGACCGACTCGCGGTAGTACGTCATCAGACCGATCAATGCCGAGTTCCACTTGTTCGCAACCTTCGTGAACGTCGTGCTTCCGGAAGACATCAAGATCTGACGGATTCGGTTCTCGAACGAGTGCAACGACTCGTCATCCACGCGAAGATACGCCTGCGCCGTGCGCTCCTTGGTGGTCTCATTCTGGAGGATCCACACACCATCCTTATGCGTGAACTCGGCGTCCACTGCGCGCATCTTGGGCAAAATACGCACTTCAAAGCCACACATGTTGAAGAGCATGTTCGGGTTATCCTTCGAGTACACCGACACGAAGCTGTTGTCCCAGTCGAACGTCGTCATGGATCGCGGAAGACGGTTCTTCATATCCCAGAACGTCGCCCTTCCGAGGTTCACGTCGTGCTTCATCAAGCGCATGCGTGCATCACGAGGCCAGCACTTCTTGTTGTTGTAACCCACGACGTTCTCGTTGTTCGGGTCCGGGTGCTCGGTCAAGTACCGCTGGATCAGGTCGCGAGAATCGTCCGCGTCGAAGCGGAACAGCACGTAGATCTTGTCAATGTAGCGCGTGTACAGCCGAATCGGGTGTCGGGTCTCAGTTGCAGTGTCCTTGAACGACAGATACTCGTTCGGAAGCTCAGGGGGCCCAGCAATTTCAGTCGCGCGAGTGAGACCAAGCAGTAGCAGATCCAGAATCAAACCGTAGTACTGGAAGATGAAAGAGCCGAACTGCAATCCGCGAATGAGGCCGTACGAGTTGGTGTGCATCATGTCCTTGTACGCGATGACAATGTTGTTCTTGGCGGTCATGTAGTCGGCAATGTTATGGTCCAGAATCAAGCGCAGCAGCCTGTTCAGGAGCGTCAAGTCGATCTTCTCGTACACCTTCTCGAGCTTCGACTCGAGCATCACAACGCACTCCTCCTCCGACGTATCCCAAACCTGATGCAGGTTGTTAACTCCCTGGCACCACTTGTAAACGAGAAGCGGGGGCGGCTCCGAGTCGCTTGGCTTAATCCAGGATGGGAAGAGGTGGCGCTTATCAGCCTCGTACCACAGATACTGGTCGAGGTACGCGTCCGTGATCTTCTCCAATGGCTCGATATCGTAGACTGGGATCAAGTGACTGTACAGATCCATGAACTCGATGTGCACTTCCTTGAACGCTCGCTGAGTAAGCAAGTGTCGCTTGATACGGGACAGAGCTTCATGAGGGTTGTCATACGCCTGTTCAATCAAGCCAAGCTCCTCACGCTGCGTCTGGTTCAGCCGGTTGTTGACTGAGTAATTCTCCTTCAGCCGCTCCAACGCAAGAATGAGAAGTTTCGTATCGTGCTTGTACGACAACGGTGGGAACGGGATGGGCGCGAACTTCCGGCTTTCCAGCCAGTGCACGGTGGTCGTATACACCGCGACTGCCTCCTCAGCAGAGACGTACGGACCATCCTTGAGGTAGTTGTGCTGACGCTCCTGTTCTGCCTTGAGCCACAGGCGCGTCAGACGCCCCAGGTTCTTCTTGCAGACAGTCTTGTCGACAGTAGCACCGCGCTTGATACGCTCGCGGTTGTAGTGCGCAACATTGGTCCACCAGTCCGCCTTCGACTTGACGTATCTCAGAATCATGTTCTCAATCGGAGCAGGCAAGCCAGGCACCTTCCAGGGGATATTCGCCTTCCAACAGCGCCACGCTTCACTGAGATGCGCCATGACCGTCCGCGACTTGTTCACCTTGACGCCTTCAGGCATCATATCTAGGATGTCGTGCATTACGGCTGCACGAAGCTCCAAATCGAAGTGGCTCTCCACACGCTGCTTCGTGACAGTCTTGGCGATGCCCTTCGAGTGGCGACCCTCAAACTGCCGAGCCAACAGGTTTCCAAGCCAACGCTCAAGCAGCGGTACAATACCTCGCAGGAAGAACAGCCACACGCGCCAGCCCGGCGCCCAGAAACCGCAACCAGGTCCCTTGCCCACGGGTCCAGTGTTGAATCGGTAGTAGATCAAGTGCTTCAGGTCCTTGCACATGCGGACCTGACGCATGAGTCGGTACTTGTATCGGTACATACCCGTGAGCTGACCAACGTGGGCAAAAATGTACTGGAGTCCGTCAGCCAACTGGAACGCGTCGACGTTGCCCAGTCGATACTGGACGTGCGCGTCGACGATCAGCTTCGTCAAGCGCAGAATCTCACGAGTCAAGTGGAAGGCGTTGCCGAAACGCGACTTCTTCCGCTCCTTGGTCGTAAGCGTCTTGATCGGCTTGAGGTTGAAATTGTAGTCCAAGTGAAGATAGTTCAGGTTCTTGCGGTGAATCAGCAGGTTCAGCATGTTGTATCCCTGACGGCAAACCTGGAGGCCAGCTTCAACCCAGTCCAGCTCCGTGCTCTGGAAGAACTTGGTGGACTTGAGAGACTTGAACAAGTACCTCTTGTTGAGCGCCTTTGGCGGCCGGTGATGCAGCGAGTTCAGCACCCAGCATTTAAGCAGCTTCTGGTAACTCACACGAACCTTCACAGGCTGGCCCTGGGGGCAGTGCTCCTGGAACCACTTGTTAACCAGAGGCACATCGATCGCGCGACGAGTACGGCCAGTACGCAGATTAAAAGGGCGCGGAGCCCAGTACAGGGCGATGCCATTCGCCGTCTCCGGGGTGTACAGCGGCTCGTCTGTCAGCAGCGGATCGAATCCCATCGGCAGCTGGAACTCGTCGTCCTCATCGTCTTCCTCCTCCTCCTCGCTGCTGGTTTCCTTTGCGCGGTTCACTCGGAAGTGCGAGATCGGGTTCACGATCGGGTCGAAGTAGAAGGCCGGCAGGTCCGGATCCTCCGCCTTAATGTAGCACAGCACGGGCGTGTGGTACGGCTGGATGTGCACCGAGCGCGGTCGGCTATTGTACAGGAAGGGGAAGGCCACCTTGTACTCGGTACGGATCTGGTGTCGGATGATGATCTTGTTGATGTCGTTGAACTCGTTCCAGTCCTCGTCATCCTCGTCCAGGTCGCGGTACAATGGCTCAAACTTGGGGCCTCCAGGGATGGCTACATTCAACGCCTTGGCCGTGAAGAACGACTTCTTGTCGAACAAGTACTCGTAGTTGGGATCAATGAGATCACTCATCAACTGGCCAGCAAGACGGTGCAGATTGGCCATGATGGGGACAGGCAGCCGCCACTTGCGGTAGCTGGGGCCATTGACGAACTTGGAGTCCACGAGAGGCTTGGAGTCGTAGAGCCAGTCGATGACGGCCTCGTCGTCCTCCTCGTCCAGCTCCATGGTGATGCTCTCCGAAGGTTCAATGTCCAGGATGTTGTCTCCATAGTCCAGTGGCGGCTCCTCGTCGTCAAAAGGCGGGAAGCGCATGCGCTTGAAGTGTCTGCGGTCGCGCTTCTCGCGCCGCATCATGATCCACATGGTGCCCCACTGGGCGATGTAGACGGGCTCAATGACCCACGGGATCTCGTTCACAAACGTGATGGCTCCTGTGACGTGGTACAGCACTTTGACGTCTTTCACCTGCTCCCAGGGCATGGGCATGTTCTCCAGCAGCTTGAAGATGGCGTGCGGCACGTACTTGAGCGCCCCCAGGTACACGCGCTTGTCGTGGCGGAACTTCTTGCTGCTCATGTCTCCGTGGTCCTTGACGATCTTGCGCACGTGCTCGGGCGGCATGTCGTCCTTGACGCTCTCCACGAAGCCGAACTTGCGCTTCTCGCCGTAGCGCTTGGCGTTCATCTTGGTCCAGCGGCGGCTGCGCTCCTCCAGCATCTTCTGCTTCTCATCGGGCGTCAGGAACGCCGTCTGACCGCTGCTGTGGCCGTTCGCGGCGCCCGTCATGTCCACGTCGAGGGCTCCAGGAGGCGGCATCCTGCGAGCTCCCCAAGATAAGGTGCTTTGTATGGGTGGCACGTATGGTGGCGGGTGGTCGTCAGTAATAAAACCCCACAATAATGCCTTTTGGGAAATCCTCCCTTTGCTCCCAGCTCCGGCCAATGTGGTGGCGCTGTGTGGGAGAAGTGTCTTCATTTGTATCGGAAAACGCTCTCACACAAAACTATGATTGGGTATTTCACCTCACAATAGCATACATGGTGTGGTGGACGTAACCATTATGTTGGCTGGGAGGCTGCATGTGTGACCACATCATCTTCTTGAGATCCTGAGAAGACGGGCACAAACGGTTGTGTAAGTTAGTATGGCGACGGCGACGACCCCAGCAATGAAGAATGTGCAGCCGTCCGAAGACGAGGTGATTGCGATAGATAGGGAGATTCCTGTTAGGTTGACGCTGGGAGCTGCGACGTTGTCGCTTGGAGCGGAGGGCCAGTGGGAGCTCGGTAAGGAGTTGTAGCATAGTCGAGAAGTTGGAATATTCGTCTGATGAACGCTGTTCTGATAGATCACAGCACGTTGAAGCAGACACAACAGCAAGTGACAGTACTGGAGGAGCGCAACGCGCTGCTGGAAGCTGAGAACGCACAGCTGCGGGACAAGTGCGCGCGCATGACGGAGGAGTCCAACATGGAGAAGTTCAAGTGCCAGCTGCTGGTCGAGATGGTACGATCGAGGCGAGGTTGTCGCTATGGCTTTATGTACCCTTGTACCTTGACTAACAATGATGCCGATGTAGCTGGCAGTGTCGAGTCTGGACGAGGAGCGAACACGCGTGCAGGCGGAGCAGGAGAAGGCGCGCGTGACCAGCCTCAGGACGGATATGGTGGCATTGCTGGAGCAGGCCAAAAGCGAGGATCTAGACGTGCGGAAGCTCAGCGCTGCACTCACTTCCGGCCCATTAGCACCGTAGTTATTGCCCTCGTCCAAGTCAAGAGATACACCCATAGCGATATGTGTAGCCATCAGATCGACTCGCGCCACACCATTTACACCAAGGAGTTCAGACGAGACCCCAAAAACGGCAGTCATACAAAACGCAAGTGAACCGCCATATGATCCGGTAAGAGGCAGGCCTCTCGCCTGCACTTCCCAAGTCGCCAGCGGCTTGTGTACTAGCGAGACACATCGGCGGCAACAATGGGCGGGTGTTCCTCCAAGGCCGACCCCAAGGACTACGTGGCCACGCAGGACGGGCCCGTGCCCAACGCGGGTGCCAACGGTCACCGTGAGGAGCGCGAGGGCGGCTCCAGACGCGGCCGTCCTGCCGTGGAGGCCCCGCGGGACGAGCGTTCGAACCGCCGGCCCAACAACAACACGGTGGACTTCCAGGAGTTCAAGGACAAGGAGAAGAACGTGGTGGAGACCATGCTGGAGAGCAACAAGGGCCTGCGCATGGCCGAGATCAACTTCAACGACCTCAAGCTGCAGAAAATCATCGGTGCCGGAGCCTTCGGGGAGGTCATCAAGGGCACGTACTGCGGCACGCCCGTCGTGGTCAAACGCATGCTGCGTAACAAGATCACAGAGGACAACCTGCGTATGTTCGGCGACGAGATCCAGCTCATGATGAACCTGCGCCACCCCAACATCGTGCAGTTCATCGGCGCCAGTTGGAACTCGTACTCCAACATGTACGTGCCTGGCTGAACTGCTACTTGTGCGTGGTGATAGCCGCTGAACTGACTTGTTGTGCCTCTGTGCAGTTGCTTTGTGACGGAGTTTCTGGAGCGTGGAGACCTCTTCGCGGTGCTGCGCAACCCGGAGAACAAGATGACCTGGGCCAAGCCCATCTTGCGCATGACCATCGACACCTCGCGCGGCATGGCCTACCTGCACAGCATGAAGCCGCCTATTATCCACCGCGACCTCAAGAGCATGAACATCCTCGTTAGGTAATGCCCCACACCGTTGGCTCTGCGGCAGAGCTCTCTTCCGGCAGATGGAAATTGTTGCCATTCTGACATGCCATGATATGTGTGCCTTGTACTATAGCTCGACGTGGGGCGCCAAGGTGAGCGACTTCGGCTTGAGCCGCGAAAAGTCAGTGGACGAGACCATGAGCGTTACCGGCACGCCGCTGTGGCTCCCGCCCGAGATGATTCGCGGCGAACGCTACACGGAGAAGGCAGACGTCTACAGCTTCGGCATTGGTACGAAAAGCTGCTACTTTTCGGAGCAAACCTTTGCGGGTCGACTGACTTTTATCCTTTTAATCGACAGTGCTGGCGGAGTTGGACACGCGTAAGATCCCATACCACGACATCAAGGCCAAGGGTGCTCGCAACAAGAAGGTGTCGGGCAGCACGCTGATGCACATGGTGGCGTATGAGAACCTGCGCCCGTCGCTCAGCAAGAACTGCATGGACAGCGTGCGCGAGCTGTACAAACGCTGCACGTCCGACGACCAGTCGGTGCGCCCCACCTTCGAGGAGATCGTGCAGTTCCTTGAGAACGACGTGCGCAAGGAGACGCTGGTTCGCGCGGTACGTACCTGTTTTTCGCCATGGGTTGTCGATTTCTGATCCACTTTCTCACGATTTGTGGATTTTGTGTTCTTGTTGCCTGCAGAACGAGGAGATGAACGTAATCGAGGTCGAGCAGAACGGCTTGGACGTGTCCCCCGAGGAGCTCGGCGTGCACCACGCCACACGCTACGTCGATTAAAAATTTATAACCAGCTTTTTGTTTTCTTCTTCAAAATGAACAACACTAAAGTGTTCACTCAATAATTGTTCTCATTCTCCTTTGATGATGCTATCAAATGTATCCATGCAATATCGTACTTAATAGAACATTCTGCCGCCACGTGTCACTCCATACTGAAACCAAGTGTTGGGCTTCAATCTGATCAGGATCGTGCCGCCACTACGCACCTCGGTTCATTCGCGCTTTGGACACAGGACAAGCAAGAAGTTTAAGAATGGGTGTGTGGAAGCTCGCGATCTCGGTGGCGGCGCTGGCGCTGGGCGTGGTGAAAGCTGGCGACGTGACGGTGCTGACGCCCGACAACTTCGACGACGTGGTGGACGGCTCCAAGCACGTGCTGGTCAAGTTCTACGCGCCTTGGTGCGGCCACTGCAAGTCTCTGGCCCCCACGTACGAGACGGTGGCCACGGCCTTCAAGAAGGCGGACAACGTGGTGGTGGCCGAGGTGGATGCCGACAACTACAAGGAGCTGGGCTCCAAGTTCGGCGTCACGGGTTTCCCCACGCTCAAGTACTTCCCGCAGGGCACGACGGAGGCCGAGGCCTACAACGGCGGCCGCGGCGAGGACGACTTCGTGAGCTTCCTGAACGACAAGGCCGGCACCCACGTGCGTGTGGCCAAGGCCCCCAGCCACGTGGCCGCCCTCACGGACGCCGACTTCGACGCTGAGGTGCTGCACTCCAACAAACACTCGATCGTGGAGTTCTACGCTCCTTGGTGCGGCCACTGCAAGCAGCTGGCCCCTACGTACGAGGAGGTTGGAGCCATCTTCGAAGGAGAGGATGACGTATTGATTGCCAAGGTGGACGCCACGGCCAACACGGAGGTGGCTAAGCGCTACAACGTCAAGGGATACCCCACGCTCGTGTACTTTGCCCCTGGCGCTGACGAGCCCGAGGACTACTCGAACGGCCGTGACAAGGCCTCGTTTGTTGAGTTCATCAACGAGCACGCCGGTACGCACCGCACTGTGGACGGAGGACTCTCGGCCGAGGCTGGCCGTGTCGAGGAGCTCGACCTCATCATTTCGGAGAGTGGCGACATCACGGCCGACGTGCTCGAGAAGGCGCAGACGGCGGTGGACGCTCTGGAGGGCAGCGCGGCCAAAAACGGTGCGTTGTACGTCAAGGCCATCAAGAAGATCGTGGCCAAGGGCCCTGCCTACGTGGACACGGAGATCAAGCGCCTCGAGGGCCTGCTCGACAACGACAACGTGGCGCCCCAGAAGAAGACGCTCTTCGCGCTGCGCAAGAACATCCTGCAGTTTTTCCAGGACAAGCAGAACGAGAAGACGGAGCTGTAAGTTGATCAAGGCATGACTTTGCGCAAGCCACGCCGTCCGGTGGCGTAGCTAGCTAGCTAGCCTTTTCTGTGCCGGACAAGTGCAGCACTAGAATCTCAACGCAGTTCTTGTATTCTCAATTAAAGTAATAGTAATTACTTTAATTGTTAATTGTAATAACAATGCGCAGCTCGTTTTCATCTTGCCACGGTGTTTCTTCTCCACACCAGCTTTCCTTGTGCCACATGGCCTATTGCCTATCACCGATTCCTCCAGGAAGACTCCCGAGGTCTGCCACATCTCCCTCCTCGCTCTTCATTCAACCTATCTTGTGCATTTCGTGTCTGCGAAGTACGAAGTGCTAGCTCAGCTTATCGCGCAACGTCCCCCTAAGCTGATGCCATCTCGGACAGTGCGCTGCGCAGCTTGTCGGCGAAATTCTGGCAATCCATAACGATGCCCTTCTCGGACGGACAGCTGGGGACGCGTACGCCTCCTGATGAGCTCTGCATCTTCACCGAATGATTCTGCAAGGCAGTAAAACACAAGCACAAATTAGTGAGGGCAGGCGGCATCAATGCCTGAAAAATGCCTGAAAGAAGAAGTTCATGCGCGTACCTCGAGGAAATAAATATCTACGGCGCAGCGATCTCCATAGGACAAGCGAACCTGCGTTTGAGACCGCGGAATCATCACCAGCTCGGCAGGGACGAAGGACTTGTCATCTCCACCATAAGACTTTTCCGCGTAATAGCCCTTCTCCTCGCCAGGAAGCTTGAACTTGTAGCCCAGCTTCATGCCCTTGCCCCCCATCTTACCGCGACCGAACGCCTTGGGACCGCCATTTGCTGCGTCGTCCTTCGCATTTGGTGGCGGGTCCTGGCGGTAGTACTTGGCACAAAGCAACTGAGACTCCACAACACTCGCCAAGATCCCCATCGGAATGCACGTGCGCTCCAGGGCCTCTACAAATTGTGCTGGGTCACTGTGTCCGTTTAGTGCCGACTGGATGAAGTGCATCAGCGGGTGCTCCGCTTTGTGGCTGTAATTGACCACGAACCCCATTTTCTGCTTGAACTGCACAGTCGCACGGTATGTCGTCATGCCATCCGGTGATGATCCAGCAGCGATGCAGTGCCTTGGGTTGGGTGCTCGGCAAGCCAATACTATCGCGAACGGGTCAGCGCTTTCCACGTAGAAATGGCCGTCCGTTTTGATGTCGTTGGTGTAGCGCCCGACGGAGGTCAACATCTTCTCAAGCTTCACAGCCAGTTCACAGAGCGGTCTCACCACGCAGATCAGCTCGACCATGAACATCTCAAGCGGGTTCTCGCTGAATAGTTCGCCCGCCACCATTGTCGTTGGGTACTTGAAGATCAGTTGACCGCGTTCGTTCACGTAATGAGAGCGCTCCGATAGCAGATGCTGTTTCGGCTTCTTGGGGAGAATAAATTTGAACGGCAGTGATGCGAGCTGTAAGCACAGCTCGAATCCTCCTCCATGCTTCAGGTGTCCTTGAATGGCAATAATCTTCAACGGATCCGTGTTGACCTTTTCGGGGAAAGAGAGCGTCACCACTTGGCCACCCGTTCCCTCTCTGTTAGCAGTGCCAGCTTCCCCTGAGTACCGAATCCTCGACTTGCGCCGTCGAGCGAAGTTCACGAAGTGCTGCAGCTGAATCCTCTCGCTACACAAGTTGATCGCGTGCAGTAGCACCGATGCGATGTGCGGGACAAAATTGCGAGAAACTGTCTGATTTTCAGCGTCGTCAAGCCAATAGCCCGTAATTTCGTGCACTCGGCCACCCTCTAGCATTGCCTTCTTGGTAACTCCGTTGCTCCCGACCAAAGGACTGCTGTAAGGGCGCTTTCGACTACCACCGCGAAGGCCATTCACAATAATCTCGTGTTGACGCGTCACAGACGGATGCAAATCTTCCTTCTTAAATGCGCCAAACCGCTGGATAAACTGCACACCTGATGGCTGGCCCGGCAAGCCTGCACTCGTCTGGAGCAATGAAAAGCATGGTAATCGCACGTACTCCTCCACTTCCGCGGCTTCATGCACGTTTCCGTTCATGCCATCCACCTCAGCATACTTATCGATCTCAATCACCAAGTAGCACGTCGATTCCTTTGATGATGTCAGCTGGAAATACAGCGCCGTGTCGGAGATCGACAAGTCTTCGGTTTGGCCGCCGTGCTGTTGTCGGAAAGCAAGATAGCGTTCCCAGTTCAGGTTCACGTTCCGCATTACTTCAATGCCCTTGAACGAAGAGCCGATTTGCGCCACCTCGTCCGCCACGATTTCGCACAACGCTTTCCGAACGCTCGCGTGAATCAACTCATTCGACTTTTCACCCTTCCCATCGCCCGAAACCAGCGCAAAGTCGTTCGGGAACGACTTGTCCGTGTTGCCTCCAAGCTCAATCCTGCATTGCGTGTTCAGTATCCGCTCCAGCTGCTTCACTGTGATGTAAAGCGCAGAATGTTTCGCTGCAGCGACTGAACTCACGATAAACTGCCCCTCCCGAATGTCAAACGTCACTTCCAAAAACTGCTGCAACCCGCCAATATCTGCGCGCGCAAGTCGCAGACTCGTATCCGAGCAAACCATCGAGACGTCCTCTCCCGAAACCAATTGCGTAGACGCCTTCTCGTCCGGTGAATCCACAACGAGCAGTCTGCCCACGGAAAATAAAGCTGCTGATACATGGGCGCGCATTGCCGCAATCAGCAGGTTCTCACCACTCAGCAAGAACATGTTGGACGGGACTTCCAGCGCATCCAGCAAGGCTGCATACCCCGGAAGATTCGGTGGAAGCGACGGACTAAGACTAACGGAGAGGAGCTTCTTCTTGTTCGGATCGAAGGCCAATCGAACGCACAAGCTCGACTCGGGATACGGCAGCGCAGAGCCTTTTCGAGATGCTGTTCCAGGATCACTCATCTGCTGGATAAGGCGCTGCTGCTCTGTCAACGCCTGCGCCTCTTTCCGCGTACAGGCCTTGGGCCAGTAACAAATGTCCAGGATGTTCTGGTCGCGGTGGTGCTTGATCATAATGCGGTTCTTCCAGCGGCCCTCCATCAGCAGCTTTCCTTGCGAAGACAGAATTTGCAGTGCGAGAGACGAGCAAAACTCGCGCATGACCATGAATGCATCCACGAACGGCTTCTCGGACTTGTTCATGGACCGCTGCACCAGGTTCTTCAGGTGGTTGTAGTGCGCTGCGTTGGGTGCATTGGTACGAATAATGCGCAGCGCGCTAGTGGACGCCGCCTGCGAGTGGTCCTCGAAGGCTTGCGTGTCCGTGAGCGCCGTGTTGACGCTGATGACGCGCCACTTGGCGTCCTTCTCCTTGCCCTGGATGGTCAGCACGATCTCGAACTCGCCTTCTGCCTGACACGTGACGAAGCCTCCCTCCAGCTTAATGTTAGAGAATTGCTCCGGGATCTCGGCCTCGATGAGGCGGAAGCGGATGATATCCGCCACCTCCGTGGCCGCCTGCTCCGTGTCCACGTCGGGCAGCTCGCGCGGGAACATGGCTTGTTTGATGATAGTGGGCAGTCGTAGGTAGCTACCGCCGTAGAGGACATCCACCGCAGTACTGAGGTCGTACTTGCGCTCCTTGGCGCGGTTGAGGTCCGCGTGCATGAAGAACAGTCGGTCGTTGGTCTCGTTCACGTTGTTGCGGTACGCCTGCGTCTGCTGCAGCAGCGAGTCGCACTGCTGCAGCAGTGGAGACTGCACCGACCACTTGAGCACAGCCAGTAGCTGCGCGAAGCGCTTGCGTGAGCTCAAAAGGTGCTGCAGCAGCGGCTCGCGTCGCTCGTCTTCGCGCATGGACGGCAGCTGGTGCATGAGCGTGCGGAAGTCTTCATAGCTCTTGTCCACGGCGCGGTGCACGAGCTCGGAGGCCTTGACGCTTGTGCGCTCGGGCGGCGGGAAGTCGCCCATGCTGCGTCTACGCGGCTATTTTGCGTCGGATCGGGCTGCGGAAATAGTCCTGAGGATGGCGACTCTGGCGCGCTCTGAAACGCGGGGAACAGCGCTGAGTCGGCTGGAGAGCGCGGTGGCAGATAAGGGGAAGGAAGTGCAGGGGGGTACTCGCCTCGGCACGGCGCTACGAGGCTCGTAGAACGGCGACCGACACGCGCTGCTCTCTCTGCTCCCTGTTCGGGGTTGGCGAGCAAGTTCACAAGTGAGCGCGCCCACACGAGCCGAAAAACCTAGCTTTTGAGGTGTTTTACGCAGAATTTGATCCAATTGTGTATATAGTATGCGATCGGTGTACCAAGGGTATTGCATTTTGAAGCTTCGTGAGCAATTGAACTATGAACGCAAGCTAAATGCGTTTCATCAACTATGAAAGGTATTGGTTCTGCCGCTGTAAAAGTTGAAGCAGGTACGGTACGTGCATGCACCGACAAGATGGACACCTTCCCAACGCGGCGTCACTCAATCCACCGCTTGTCCCGATCGAACACCAATGCGTTTGACTTTCTAATAGTTTTCGTTCATCTCCAAGTTTAGTGACGGCAAACTGATCGACTGTAACAAAAGGTTTCAGCCGCGGTTTTGACGGGCTCAACACTCGACCTTGACGCACAGGGGCGATACGGTGATAGTCGCTTACTTGAACACCTTGGAGTCGGCGATGGGCTTGCCCTCGAGCTCGTCCTCGTTGCACCAG